>JAIPMN010008976.1:0-15690 GCA_020650975.1 Apostichopus californicus | reverse complement strand
GGGGGGGGGGGGTAGTGGGATTGGTTATTATATGTACAATACGTTAAGATATATTTTGATCAGATTGCCAACTCTAATTATGTCAATACCATTCGGGTGTTTCGTAAAGACTTGATAATACTGTGGGTAAAAAGGCAGCCACTGTTCATGTAGGCCCTAGCACCCTCCTGCAAGCATGAACTCGCGAAGAAGCCATCATTTGCTTATCAAAGCCGCAAGCTGACCGAAGTCAGTCTCTTAGATTCATATTTTAACGCCCATGATTGTGAATTGTGAATTGTCAACAACTCTGTAATTGGACGACATACATTAATCTTGGAGTGACTCGAACTCGGGACCTTATGATTGAAAGGCACCGGCGTTAACCACTGAGCTAACACTCCCTGTTCACCACCATTCGGGTGTTTTGTAAGAATTTTTTAATTAGGTGAGTAATGACAATTAAACCACTAGCTTAGGGTGTTTTTTTTTTGTATTAGAGCTGCATGTGGTTGAAGGACAGTTTGTGATTTATTAAAAGTGTAAACGTTTAATAATAATTAAAAATAGTACGCTAAACTCGGAAAACCATTTTCAATTAAATCACTCTTTTTATTGTTAATATAATATGGTACATTTAATTATTTTCAGAACATAACTGACATTTATTCGCCTACCACGTCCATTGCCTTGAAGCGCAAACGTAATAATAAATATATTTATCTCAATACTGACTTTCCATTGAGAATACCACCCTTCCAACGTAAAAAGAGAAATACATTCTCCCACATCTTCTGATCTGTCCCACACTGAAACTCAAAGGGAGACATAAAGAGACCTTAAAGGTTGAATGTACTTAATACAGAGTTAAATACATTAAAATACATTTTTTTGCAGCCGCTATCACAACAATTGTTCTACTTGAAAGTATACATGTCTTATCACGGTACGTTTGAATTATTTCAATTAGACTATTATACAACAGTTTCAGAGAGAAGTACTTCATGCACGTCTGATATTATCTCAAGAAAATTCCATAATTGTCAAACAGCCGACAAAAGGTTGTGGATGATTTAGTATGTAATCCCAAGTCCTTTCCACAAGGAAATAATAAGGATATAAACTCATCTCTGTTTATAACTATAGGTTAAGATCATAGACAATAGAAATATGTTACTTAACACAAATAAATCAATATACCTTTTGTTATCATTTGAAGGGCTTTTATATGTCTGTGTGGATAACACAACTCTGGGATCACTAAGTACTTCAACTGTTAATAAGGTAACGCCAGAACCCGCACTTGTATTGAAACGAAACTGACTTTAGACACTTCTTATTAAATTTAACCACAAGCGGAACCATGTAAGTTGATAAAGATTATAAAAGTAAGTCGTATTTTGCAGTGGACCAATCCCGTTCACTCTGCGAGTGAATTACATCGGTTAATGTGCCAACGTTATTGACGGTGGTGATTTCAGGTTCTGTGACTTATAGGTAAGTTGAGATTTATCCATTTCATGTTCTAAGTCTGTCTTGAATTTCATCCATGGGACATTACAGGAGATATAAACATAAAAATCACAGTGCGAAAGTTTTAAATTTCAAAACATGCAAACGTATATGAGTTGTATAACTATGGACTGCATAGAAGTACGTGCACACATATGTACACGCTTGGTTTTGCTTAAGCCCTCGTTGTTTGGAATGCATTCTGTTGTAAGCATGCGTTATGGATTCAACTCTCTATTTCCCATTCGACATATAGATTACCAAAGTTTTAATATAGTTATGTACAAATTTGAGCACTTGCTTCTGGCATTTAGGATACATATTATGATCGGTTTTAAGCCAGAAAATTCTAAATCTACAATTACTCTAACTCTAAATATTTTTTGTTGTTTTTTGTTTATAAAACCAGTGTGTTAGTAAGCTACTTTATCATGATTCCTATATTTTCATATATGTTTGGTGTGTTCCAAATGATCGTAAACATTCACCTTGCGTCGATTTTCAATAAAAATCATTTTCTTAAGTCAAATCAGTATAACGGACGTTTGAAAGTTAAATAAAATTCTAAAAGAGAAGGTGGGAAGTTGAGGACATCCTCTTATTGTATTGTTTAGTCTAATAGTTCTTCGTCGTCTTCAAACAAAACTGGAGTTTCGTCTTCTCTCTTTTCGGCAATCTCCAACATTCTCTTCAGCAGCGGAAACTCCTCAAATCCTAAGAGCAAGAGAAAGGCAGCAAATAAAAAACTAGTTATAAAGTAATACATAGTACCAACTCAGCATAATATCATAACTTAATTACATTCACATAGGAGAATGAAGAGGGCGCTTGTTATTGCTTGAATCAGACGAATAGTTTCGAATGTTTATGGAGTTTTAGCTCAGTGGTTAACGCCGGTGCCTTCCAATCATAAGGTCCCCGGTTCGAGTCACTCTAAGATTTAATGTATGTCGTCCAGTTACATAGTTGTTGACAATTGATAATTCATAATCATGGACGTTAAATATGAATGCCCTCAATGCCTCATACGTACCCCGTTCACGAATAATCAGTGCCCCTTTTTGTAAATGAAAGGTACCATTTCAGGTGTTGTATTTTCCAATCTACGAGCACCCTTTTTGTTGAGAAATTAAGAAAAGGTAATGACAATACTCAATACTCTTTTGTTGATTTGTTTCAAAATGTAAATAAGATGTAGCTGCCAGTTGTAGTTTGCCCCATCCCCTTTCCATCACCAACACTCACCGTCAAGCTGTTCCGGTACTCTCTTTACAGTCATTTCTTCAGTTGGTTTTGTGTGAGAAATGAAAAGAAACACAAGCTTCATGTCAACATGTCGAATTGTACAAAAATAGTACAAATTACATTTTAATCAGTAGCGTACTTAAAAAAAAACTATATTTGAGTACGGTTATCAATTCTAAAATTGATTTTCGAGAGATGAACATTTAAAAATGTTGTCTTTTTTAAATGCTTAAACAGTGTTTATATCAACATTTTACTGAAAAAAGAAATCATTGTGCTACATTTTCGCGTCGGCTTGTCGGCACATTTCATAACGTACATATCGACGACCAACTAGTTTCTGCCTTTTCTTTACATTAAAGCTTCAATTAATTGACAAATGTTTGATTATACATACGTCTACCGAATAATCTCGGTTTTCCAGTCCATCCGGCGCGCTTATTCTCGTCTTCCTCATCCTCTATGTCCTTGAAATTTGTAACTGTAAAACGACGAAAGATTAAAAGAAGAAATTGATATTCATTGTTTTAAACCTTCGAGTTGATCGATGATGTCATTAGGCTTACATAACGTCTTATTCACAACATGGTTGGCACTGATGAAACTTAACCTTAATTTGTGGTTGAAACAATGAAGATTTGTTAGTGACCTAGATCCAGCACTCTCATAGCAACGCTTTTTTTTTTCATGGAAGGAAATATAATATAAAAAAGCCCCTCCGAACCAATATCAAACTTTAGGTGCATTAACTATAAAATATTTAGTAATGGATGTTTATTTCGTTTTGTTTGAGGGGGAGTTCATGAATGGTAACGTAAATTGGAATCTGAAATGTTTCAAAACAAGTAAACACAACTGTCATATTGGTATTAAAAGTTTAGTTGATAGTAAATAATTGTTTATGTCTCTCGCACTTCACACACCGCTTCGGTAACTTCCCCTATCACCCCAGTCAGCCCGCCCCTGCTTTTTCGAAATGAAATTTTTAAAATATGTTATTGATTTGACCTTGGATTGGATAGGTTTACTAGTTTGTCTAAAGGGGGATGTGAAGTTTATAAAATATCAATACCTATGGTACATTCACATTATGGATGCATCAAATTGTGGAGTGTAAAATTAGATGTAAATTTTAAAGGAAAACAAAACATTATTTATCAGTGTGCAACGATGACGTCACACCTGTTTGCTCCCAAGTTCACTTTTGGTAAAATATCGGTGGCAACTTCAACTGTCAATATGTCAAAAACGGTACATAGGAATTGAATGCAAATTTCACCAGAATGCTTAGATAATGTTCCTCTTTAACATATCAACAACTTTTAAAAAGGCAAATATCTCAAATACCTCAATAGCTATAGACAAAGTACTAGCACAAAAAGTTTCATTTTCTTTTGGCCTATGACATAATCACGACTACAAATTCTACCTAATGCCATCATCTTAGGGCAAACATTTTTCAATTGATCCTCATAAGATTCCCATTCAGGTATGACCACTATCCGATTTCTATGGGTATATGCATACCTAATTGCTGAGGGACATGTTAAATTTGCGAATATCATTGAGAACTCTGATTTCGAATATTGCCTACATTTGTTTTCTCTGTTTACTCTTTCAATCAAAACCCAGCGTCAGTCTTTCAGATACCTCTGTCATAAACGTTTAAGCCTATTTACAACGTTAGATGCAAAGGCAAACACATGATGAATTTAAATAAAAAAATTAAAAATAGTACTTCGCACGGATTATTGCAGTTATTCGATTTATTTTATCATAGTCAAATACGAACACACCAATATTACCCAACACCAGTCTTAACATGCATATCGAGATTGAAGGAAACATTCTCGGTATTACCTTGTGCACATTAAGACGAAAGAGATTTTCAAAAACACAGCTTCTTATATCATATGGTTTCAGTTGCAGTATATTGTAACAAACAAAAAAAGTGCCTGAAAATTAAAATAACAAAGCCACATTGCTACAAGATGAGCTTATTTTATCTACCGAATATATTCTGCAAGGAAGCAAATGGAACTTCAAACTCTGATTAATGACATTACAAAAGCAAATGTACCCCACCACCAGATATTAATGGGTTTATCGGTTTATGAAAAGGGAAAAATTGACTTCAATCATATCCTGGATTCTAATTTAATATCATGAACAAAGCACAGACTCCTTTGGAAAGCTATTGGTTCATTTGCTTCATGTAACTTCATTCAGTTAAATGGAAAACACAATTTGTTTTGGTGGGGGAGGGGGGTGGGGGAGGTTTATGTTTATTATCAGTACACATGCAAATCGCTACAATGCACTCCGTGAGTTGCAATGGTTGTAAGAAAATAACTCAAGGAAGTCTATTATGGTGCATGTTTGTTACTAAAACAAATAAGAGCTCATTCGTTTTTTTTTAAGGAAACGGAAATTTAATGTCGCTTGGTCCAATCAGAATTGATTACTGGTCATCATTACCATCTCTAGATACTCGGGATGGATGCCACGCCCTCACTGAAAACAGGAAATATCATAAAAGCATTAATTATAATAATGTATATTAAAATACTTGGAAATTGAAACTGAATGGGAAATTTTAGACAATGAAATGAGCCATACATTCCAATTATATTTAATTTACTATTTTAAATATTATGCGAAACGTTACAGGCCCTTTTCGATACTACTAGAATCTTTTTCCGAGACAGGCTAGAACGAAAACAGACTGGGAACACAAATAAAATATCCAGCTGCATTTTCTACATTTGTAAAATGCTTCAGTTGTCTTTTCTGCCACTCTTAATTGTGTATATGATGTCTGTTTACGTTTCAGTTTGCCTCTGGAGACGATACTGCTTGGATCGAAAAGTCAATGAACTATGTACAAAGAAGTAAGTTTACATGTTAAACCAATCATCAGATCGAACTTAATCCATTTTACTCACAAAGTCCGTCAATTTGTCAATTTTTTTTCTTTTCTTACGTTTATATTTATAAAAACTCAACTTTTGAGATAAAATGTCGAAATTTCAAATTGAATCATTAAATCAAAACAAAATATTCGAGATAAAATATTACATCTTCAAGACTAAATGTAGAAATGTATAGGTAAAACATTGACATTTCCAGATTAAATTTCGATTTTTACTTAGCCTAACTGGGCCAGAAATGGACCCAAAACTATCCTATAGTCTCAGTTACTTGTGTTAAGTGTTGTTGGGTTGTTCGTGGAAAAAACATTCGATTCGACGGTTAATTAAGGTTTTCTGGTGTCATATATGACAGGCAATAACATTAACATATTATAATATAAAATTGTTATGATAACACTCAAATATTATTATCATGGTCTTCTATAAGAAAAAAAATAATGCCATAATTTACCAAATTTTTACCAGGCAGTCACGTAAAAATTGTTATGATAAACACTAAACTATTATGATCATGGTCTTCTATAAGCAAAAAAATAATGCCATGATTTTCCAAATTTTTACCAGGCAGTCACGTAAAACATATACTAGCACCATGCACGTATGGATTATTCAATGATCAATCTGTAGTAACATATCTAAAAACTCACTTATATTGGGTCTAGGACCCCAAGCAGTCCTTTTAATGGTACTGTATGAGACGTCTGATTTTTGTCTTCTCGGTGGCATTATTCCATCTAACATAAAATGAAATATAAATCCGTTAGAATAACTTAGCATATTGAACATTCTTTAAACTATTTACGATGTATTAGTTTTGCTTAAAGTACCGTTTTTTGTTTCCAAAATTTCCAAAACCATAACATTGAACATTAACCACGCTAAGACTATGGTGGTTAGGAACTGGAGAATATGGAGTATATTTCCCCCTCCCCATCCTCCAATCCGACTGTCAACCCCCTAACCTCCCCCTCCCCCTTCCTCCGCTCCGACTTGGTACCATATATTCGACAATTTCATTTCTAACTGCGTATGTGCTATAGTTATGTTTTTTTTTTGTAACATCTGTACGATAGATTACCATATAAACGTGTGGTGAAAATAGTTGATCTTAAAGAATCTCATGCATTTCTTTTTAATGAGATGAGCACTCGGTGGCAATTCACAAATTAAATTTAAAAAGTAAAAGTCCATCTCCTTATCCAATATGCCCCAATTTATCCAACCATTATATTGCGAAACAAAGAATTTATTTAAGAGTCAACTATTTTTAACCTTCAAAAGAAAGATCTATCTTTTGGGAGATCTAAACTTCTTACCAAAATCATTCAGTTAATTAATATTCACGCTCTACGAAGTCATTCATTTAATGACATTGGATTTATAAAATTCTTACCAACATTTTCACCTAAAACGTATACTCTAATTACACCTACGCATTCTAAACATAATTTTTGATAATTCGTTAATACTAAACAGTATATTAATACTGTACAACAACAACAAAATCACAAATTGATTGCAACTTGATTGAAAACCATCATCTACCCGTCTACACTCCTTCACGGTCCAAACTCAGAAATGAATTTCCAAAGCTTTCATTCGTGACGAGGAGTTGTAATAGGACTCCGTTTATCAATTAACTGTACCAGATTTTCTTAATTAAAGAAATGATATAGATACGGATGAGAAACTAGAAAAGGTTTTCCCAGTTATATTTATTCAAATCGGATACATCATAAAGCGAAGGCAAAATTTAACATGACACTCCAAATTGATCATGAATAATTTATAGATGATAGTAGGCTAAGTAAACATATATACATTTATTGATGATATGATATTATAAAACTTACAGAGAAACAGAGCCTGCGGCGTCCAGCCCTGTGATCTTCGATTCTGAAATTGAAACCAGAAACAATTTGAACCATGTAAAAATTAAATCATCTTCACAACAATTCCGTGAAGGGCTAATCCGACATCCATTTCATTTTATTTTGTTCTTCCAAAACTGGCTTGTAGAAAACTAAGACAGAATAAATTCAGTTAAGGCTGTGGTAATCATTTTTGTTATAACATTATGGGCATGATTAACGAGAACACTCTCCCAGTAGGAGGCGAAAATTAAAAAGAAAGTAATATTACCCCATAACAAATACGAAAACATTGATCCAAAAAAGTACGGAACTCTAACCGCATCATACTAGTGGGAAACTTAAGGTAACTCTACATTCTGACGACCTATTTCACTTAAACTTAAACTTAAACTCCGAATAGGGATGAATACAAATTATGGAAATTGTTTTATGTCAGATATCTATTTCGTCAACAATCTCTCTCGACTCTGCCACATTCTTCTCACCCCAAACGTTGGATAATTCATGTACAATTCGCTGTAAAACGTTAACGTATGTTAGAACGAAAACTCCACACACATAAAGGTATTATAGTTGATCATCGCATATAGTGCTTTACACTCTAAATTGTTCTCGTCACTCACTACGTTTGAAAAAAAAATTCTGCCAATTTGCAGGTTCTCGAACCATTTTAATCCTTGAAATGTTGATTCTTTCTCTAATAGTTATTCTTTTTTTTTATTTAGTATCATTTTCATTTAGCGTAGCAGAAATCGAAAAAAAAACTTACATATTGCTTAGGCCTTTCTTCCGCAGTGGACATTATAATACAGAATAGCGCCATCACCAGTCCAAGCTGAACCACAGTAGATGAGGATATAGTCATCTTCATTCTAAAATATAATGAAATATAAGAACAAGTTATAAACACAGTTCTGAAGGAAAAAAACAGTTCAATGCGATCTAAATCTACTAATTGCAAAATGTCACATCCGGTTTCATACATCACCTGAACACAACCACACAAATATTTGATTGTGAATACCTCATTTCAATGCTATGAATAATATGACATATTTGGAACGAGCTGAACCAAAGCCTAGATGACGTTTAAATAATCACGGTACATTACTGTTCATAGGTAACAAGTTAAGCTATACTGCTGAAGAAATATAAACATAGAATCGAATAAGTAAATATATTTATAACTTCGCAAATAGCTCAATTGACTACTATAAAGTGACACAGCAGTTGGCTTTACAAAAAACAAATCATGGGAAAGGAAAATGCATACTAAGTGCATTTTGATAGTTTAGTTAAAAAGTGACTGGAAGCAAAAACCGTCGTATGTTGGAAGTTTCTTATGAAACGCTACCAACTTTACTTTAGCTAAGTAACACTTGGCCTAAACCTCTATTACAGCCATCTTTTTTTTGCTCTTGCTCTACCAAGACACTCGACTAATCGTATATGTCATCGCCTGTACAGATAATGCGAAAGAGGCGATGCAAAAGAGTGCATTTGCAACATCCAAAATTTAGTTGAATTATACCCAAAGGATTTTCGACCTTTTGTGGAAGATAATTATACACGGCAAAATGCATAATTGAAGAGATAATTTGAGGTGCTGGAAGGGAACACACAGTTGGGTAAAATCTTACTTGCAAACAACACAACAGCTTTTTTTTTTAAATATATTTATTGAAAAGTATAATAAAATATCTATATGAATAATAACAGTAACGAATATTGTGATCTGCCTTGTGACTCAGTGTCAGTTGCATAATAATGATCTTCATCTTGAGTTATTGGGGTGTAAGTTGAAGTTAATAGTTAGTACAAACGATTTTGTTTTTATTATCAACTTTTTTCAAAATCATATTCCATAAAGATGCTACGGTAAATTCCCTACGCTCTTCCCTATTTCATTCATGACACCGTCCACGAAAAAATTACCATCGTATACTAAAGTCTATTCCAAATTGAGTAGATTGGAACTTTCAATCTTAACGTTGGATTGAAATTTATTGTATAACGTAATCATGACGACATTTCACAACGACCAGTATAATAAATCTAGGACTAAAACATGATTTACAGGGGTAAAATAATGCACCATTATTCATCCAAGGACAATTATTCAATCAGTTCGGTTGGTTATATTTCCACACGGTTAGAGTGAAATTAATAGAGTTGGACTGAAAATCCAGCCGAATAATCCAGAGAGACTTCTTCCTTATTATTGTGTGCACAGGAACTCTTTGGTAACATACGTTTACATAAGTTGCCAATTATTGAAAGAGCAACGTATCAATGTTCCATCGTTTTATAATCTTTACGATTTTGGGATAACATTAACTTTTCTCTTTTATCATTAAAGTAGTAATGAGTGACACAAGGATTAGCTAACTGAAAGAAAATACTACAATGTTGCCACCCCTATGGGCTAGTGTTCCTTGAAAAGTTTTGTAATATCATTTTGGATGTGTAAGCAAAGCGTTGAGCCAATTTTTTTTTTGTCAATTTTAATTGCAGAAAAGCACGTTGAACTTCGGAACCCCTGATCCATTCTTCAATTCAGAAAAAAAAACTGCTTAAGAAAATAAAAAGGCAGCCATGTTCTTTTATTTTTTAACTAGAATCTTGTTCGCTCCAGTAATTCGCTCGTAGTATTTAATCTGTGGTTCGTCCTATGACAAATTAGTTTCCACACGTTATGAACGAAAGAACCAGATCGGTATAAGGTTCATATACAATGTCACCTCACTAGCATATCACTTATACTTCTGTACTTTCTTTGAATGCATCAGCGGGCAATAATTCCTGCCCTGTGTTTGATTCGAGAGAAGAATGTGTAGGAATGCGGGATGTACACGAATATGCTTGGCTACAGAAGAGAGATAATGTCTAAATTAATAGGGCGAAAGTTCAAAATGATGGGAGACAAATTTGCTTATTTGATATAATAGTTGCGACGTTGTTTCATCCATTACGTGCAACATTTCATATCTTTCTATTGTAAATTATATCTTTCAACATGTATATATCTTTGAAATTAATACTTTACTAAACATGTCACCGTCCCCGATAAAGAAATATAGTATTGCAACATAAATGTAAAAATGTTTTAGCAAAGGAACAGTTGCCATTGAATTGTGAATGTTTTCAAACATATGATTCAGCTTGATCCCCTGAATATTATTAGAGAAGTTAGACAATTGAATTCTATTTAAGCAGCTGGTTAAGTTTAGGCCTTAAATAATATAACTCTCTAGAGATTTATTCCATTGTACTCGTATCACTACAAATCAACTATTTATTTTCACACGAGAACATATTTACTAATTAATGAATAATTTAAAGAGTAATTTAAAGTTAGACAATAACAGCTTTCGTCACGTACATTATATGTAAACTAGTATAGCTCTATGATGTAAATTAACGTCTCCAATTGGTATGGAACTACGATATCATTCAAATATGAATACATTATTCAAGTTAAACTCAAAACCCAAGTATGTATGTTGGCAAATTAATGTAAAATAAAACTACATTATATTGCAGAGTATTAGCAATAAACGATGCAACATGCGTGGCTTTGTTATAGTAATAAGTAATCAATTTGAATTCGCCACTCTAAATATAAATAACAATTGGGTGGTCAAGGATTTGTTTGGCGAAAAGGATACTTAGCAATATCATATAGCTGTTTTTACATATATATTTGCAAATGTAAAACACAAAAACGACATTTATTGCAGAGTATCATCAATAAACGATACACCATGCGTGGCTTTCTGATATTATTATTCTAATCAATTTTCGACTTAGTTGATAAAAAAAGATAGTAGAGGCTTTTTCACAGCGGAAACGGGAGGTGAAGAATATCAGATTGCAATCACGAAGTGTGACGAATTTACTCAATAATTCATTCCCTCTATGACGTAACTATGTATTTGACTTGCAACTGCCATGCATTCACTGTTAATTGTGGGCTGACTTCTAAGCTGAAATGAAGCTTAAAAACAATTTCCTTTTCGTTTGTTTTCTTTCATTTTTTTTTTATGTATGTTTCTCGCCAAGTAATGTCGATCTTTCAACGATACACAAGGGACGACCCGAAAGCGTATATCAACGTTCAGTGTGATAGGCCTATCCTGTAGGACACAATCATAAACCTATTTCACATGAAAATCACCTTTTTTTGGCAGTGTCTAGTAGTCTGATATTTCTGGAAATAGATATGCTAAGTCAGTTTCTATATTGTAAAACATACACATTCATATGTGACGTTACCTGTATAGTGCACGTTTTTATTAGAGTACCCGTAGACGGGAGTGAGCAAGATCAACTATCGAAAAAGGGTTTCGTTTTGTCTATGTAGTTTGTCTATATATCGTTCATATGAAAGATTATTCTCAAATTACAATAAACATCGCATCATGGAAATACGAATAACATGGATCTATTAAAATTGCTCTTTATCTTGGTACAATGTTTAACTATCCCTCCGTGACTATTTAAATCAATGTTCACGCCGGTTATGGGCGGCCATTTGGGTAAAATATTAACAAATAACAAAGAATAGCTTGTCTTCCTCTTGCAATTTAAACATTTATTTAACTTATTCGCCCTGTAATTTGATACGTTTCTCTTACTTTTAATATGTTTTCTTTTCATTTTTGTCTGTGTTTTCTTCTTCGTTTGATATTTTTATTTTATAGCCGGCGGCGTAGGTGTGGTTATAGCTTCATATCCGTTACCGGCGAGTAGTTTTCAGTTTTATAATATGCGGAGTGAAATGACACCTTAGATGTTACTAGTTAGTTCACAAAGCGGAAGATAAAAGTAAATTATTATGGGCGTGAACCAAATTATTTACACCATAGTCTAGAATACAATCAAGGACGATTGAGGATTGATTGCAAAGTCGAATTAAAATTTATGACAAAGAATTAAAAATTTATCACCGAGAACAGATCATAGTCAATGTTTATTTTAGATAGCATTTGAAACATTCTC
The DNA here is from genome assembly GCA_020650975.1 of Apostichopus californicus. NCBI lineage: Eukaryota > Metazoa > Echinodermata > Holothuroidea > Aspidochirotida > Stichopodidae > Apostichopus > Apostichopus californicus. The sequence continues at coordinate 3,146 of JAIPMN010008976.1, read as the reverse complement.
ATGTGCTTGTTCGGTACATAGAGCTGTTGAACCATATACCAGCTACAAGCCTTAACGTAAAAAACGTAAATAAAACAATGCCGTTTGCACACAGGACGGGGAAATATAACTTCCAGTATTGGAAAAGAGCAAAGAAATCTATGACTAGAACGGGATTTGAACAAGTGTCCTCTTGATTACAGACCCAGTGCTCTACCAACTGAGTTATCCAGACCGCAGCTTGTTGTAATCCCTGTATCGTCATTTCTTCGCGGGAGGTGGTGGAGGTGGGTAGGGAGCAAGTCAGATGCAACAGTACCTTTGATGATGTGTGCCTAGGGATCACCCCCACCTACTCACTCCTCCCCATCCCCTCCACCCTACCCCTCCTCCCCACCCCACCCCTCCTCCCCTCCCACCCCACTCCTCCTCCCCTCCTCCCTATCCTCCCCCGGATTCATTCGATACAACCCAGGAAAGTGGTAGGGAAGGGATTTCTGGAGAAATTCGGCTTTTTATGTCACATTATATTATAGTTCTAGCCATGATATTAGTAGCTCCTATCCATTGTTCTAATTTACAAGTCAGTTTTCCGTTGTTCATACACTTATATATAACTTCGAGTATTGTAAGTACCTTGCCAAAGGAAAGTCTAAAGTCATATATATTTCACCTTTAATGTTATCATACAATCTATAACAAAAGTGCAATATTTTACCCAACACTGTGTAGGCTTATGTATCCAACCAAGTTTGGACAAAGCTTTGACCCATAACAATAATATTACGATATCTAATAGCTTTAAAAGTGATGAATTGGACGTTCAAAATAGTCTATATTTGCCCGACATATTTACAGTGTACAATACTTATTCCTCTGTGAAATACAAAGGTGATGTCCATTATTATCTAAAGACAAATGATTGTTGCAAAAAATATTAAATGACGACATACCACTTTAACTTGAACCAATTTCATTCTCTTGGATAGTATACTGGGTTGATCATTTGATATAGGCTAACAACATTTTCATTCAGAAAATTCTCGATATCATTCGAATGCGCTCTTAGGATTGTTTTCTTTCGTCGATTTAGAAAGCTGGACTATTGTGATTGACGTAGCGTCAATAGTTAACGCTGAGAATTACATAAACATCCAGGCACTGGCATCCTATCATAATGTCAAGTGTTTAAAATGGATTAGGTACATCTGGAAAAAAGTATGAGCTTCATCTTTTGGGCATTTGGTTTGGGAGAAAGCAAAGATCACATTATGCAATGAGAAGAATATATATGAATATGCCTAATACTGGTAACTGGAAGAAAATTCTTCAAAGTTTTATAAGCGAAACTTTGTAATCTTATTTTTTTTTAGAAGTACATGAATGTAATTTTAATGATTGGGAGTAGCGTTGAGTGTTTTATTACTTTATTTCTTGACTTGGTTAGTTTTTCGTTATACAATTTTTCGCATACTATAATGTCCCGAACGTTCCCATTATCAGTTTTATGTGTAAAAAAGACCTACTACCTCTGATGCAAAAATGTGGTATTCCGTGAAATTACGTTTCTCAACAAGACGGAAATTTTAAAAATCAGACACCTTCCTGGGTTGGCATGGGAAATTCCCGATCAAGTTCGATCCTAAAGTGTCATATATGAAATTCATTAAGTTTACTTTAGCTATGTTCCATTTTACATAATTATGACAAAATGTAGATATCTAGATTAATTTCCAAGTTTAGGTATGTAACTAATACTAAGATGTAGACACGTTTCTAGGTGAGGATATTTTTTAAGGAATTTTAATGGAATGAGATCATTAAAAAAATCATAAATGAATTGCTAAGTGATCTTCCTTTGGCGAATAAAAATATATCATCGTGTCTTAATATGACAAACACATATCGAGTATCACGTGGTATGTTTTTGGAAAACTAATATTCTCGACAGTGTGTGAAACGAATGCCCATTATGACGAGCCTTGACATATGTAAACCAGGTATGTTACAAATTTCAAACTAAAGCATTGTTGTACTGATTCTGGATTATACGTTCACATTTAGACACACATTTCTGCTAAAGTCACCACACCTACAAATTACGTATTTTTTTTTTCGTAAATCACGTTTCAAAGCAGACCTAATAATTGACGTGAAATCCACCGACTGGTAATAGTTCATAATTTTTAAATTGTTAATATATGATACACGAGATCAGTCATATGTTTTGTTTTGGTTTTTGTAAATTATTGCTTTTAATTATATAAAAGACTGAACAGTGTAGAGAAGTCCTTGCTATAGTTTTCTAGCATAATTGCATGTACTTGCACTAACTCTCATCAGTTTGTCGGTACTTGAATTCCCTGTGTCTGGCATTTTGCAATCTTTGTTTGTTTTAATAATCAACAGTTATTTTTACGACGCTTTAGGCGACCACAAATGTGGGAGAAGCCCGCAAGGGCTTATGGATTACAACGTACAGTCGAGTGGCCTCCAATTCAACATTTTAATACAAATTTGGAATCTTTTCTATTTAGAAAGTCATTTCAGATGGGGAAAACCGGAGATTGTTCTTGCTTTTGGATGAAAAACCCATATATGACCCGGCCGGTTTTCGAACCCGGAACCTCCCGATTGCTAAGCCTCATTGCTTGAAATGCCAACATCCACTCGGCCATACACAGCACCGGCTTAGTACCGGTATAGATGTAACTGTAAGATGAAATACTCTTACTTGACCATGCTTGAGCCTTGTACTCGGTATTCGTAATCATAACAAGGAGAATTTTACTATTAGTCGTGTACTTACTCTCGTAATGTTGTTAGTACTAGTCGTACAAATCTGGTACATATTAGTTCATAAAATGTTGAAAAAGCATGTTACGTTGCAGCATCGGATGCTAATATCATGCAATTGTAAAGTTTTCCTTCCAATGGCCCAACAGTTAATGGACTGTTAATGAGCACAATATACATAGCTATAGAACGAAACTGGCAAATTCGTCGGTTCCAAAATCATAACAAGGCATTTGAATACTGTAATACTGTGAACGTGATAAGATCAGTTGGACAATATACGGTGTCCGGGAAATTAACATAAATCGTAACTGCCCTAAAAATTGCACCAAACCTGACAAATGTACGATATATATACAACGCGAGAATGA
>JAIPMN010008971.1:0-11010 GCA_020650975.1 Apostichopus californicus | reverse complement strand
AAAGGTTACCAGGACATTCTAGGCGCGGTAGAATGAGTGTGCTAAGTTGTGGTGAGACAGGTAAGCTCGTCACTCGTAAATATCCAAACCAGTAAGTTTTGGAGTTTACCAGGGGAAATATAATAGCTATTTCTTGCATATTATATTACTCCCACAAATTTTCCCAATATAGTTGTTTTTGCTTGGATGGGAGAAGGGATGGGGTTTGACTGACAAATTACTATAATGAAAGCCATATAGAAGAAGAGTTTTCAACATTTAAGAAAAAAAGGAAAAAGGTGTATATATACATGTTATACAGTAAGTCCCAGTATTGATGAATGGAGGTCTATAAACTGTACCTAGAGTATGCCTTGTATAAGAATATTTCTTATATAAATTTATTTTTGACCTGCAATAGAGGGACCCAATTTAAACACACTTGTGCATTCAATTTGTGGTGTCATTTATGGGATCTGCTTCATAGAGTTCATATTCTTGCTTTAAACTGCACTTAAACAGTTTTATCAGTTTTCACCCTCTGAGCTTCAAGGGGTGAACAGGTTATTTCTAATGGTGGAAACGATTGGCTCATGGGGTCAACTGGTTATCTCAAATGGTCTCTAAATTGACCTTTTTTTCTGTGATTTGTACTAGATGATCTTGGTTTGGCAGTAGGTTGTGAAAATATACCACAGTGTATTAAACAATGTAGCTCTCGTTTATTCATAACAATTATTGAAGGGATTTGCTAGCTCAAACTAAGTAGTAAAAAATAATGTCCTTACTGTATATTCGTACATTTATGTGTCTATATTTCACATAGGAAGATTGTTCTTTCTGGATATTGAAACATCCTGGAATAAAATCCTTACCAGTGAATGACATGGTTGTTGCCCACAAGGGCTGTGCTACAAATAAGAGCTAGAAATCTCTGATCTTCTCTGGTTCTCACTGAATTCTTTGACAACTTCAACTCACTCGATCTACATTGCATTCTGTATCATGCATGGTGACTCACATGCTTGTGCATACTTTGAGTTGTCATTAAATACGTTTTATCACTTTATTATAACCTTCCAGAAAGGTTGTATACATTTACCACAAACATGTAGATCTTCGTCGTCATTTGCCTCGGAAGGCACAACAAGGACTCTGTCGTGTTACATCTTAGGTTCTTAATTAGCAATTTCTTTAATTTAGCAGCTAGGCAAACAGCAAGAGCAGACTGTCATCTCAGTCCCAACAAAGTTTGTAATTACCATTTTTGGTTTCGATGATAATCGTAACCTATGCATTCATGATGGCGTATGCGTGTGTGTGGGTGTGTGAGTGCGTTTGTGACGCCCAGCTTGTAAACACGATATCTCAAGAAGGGAAGGTCAGACAAATTTTCATATTTAGTGCGTAGAAGTACCACATTGAGTACAAGGAGCCTATTGTTTTTGGGGGAGGTCAAAGGTCATTTGAGGTCACCAGAGGTCAAATTGTGAAAACCTTGGAAACACTATATCTCAAGAAGGGAAGGTCGAACCAACTTCATATGTAATGTATAAAAGTACCACAATGAGTACAAGAAGCCTATTGTTTTTGGTGGAGGTCAAAGGTCATTTGGGGTCACCAGAGGTTAAATTGTGAAGCCTTGTAAACACAATATCCCAAGAAGGGAAGGTCTGATCTCATATTTAGTGTGTAGGAGTACCACATTGTTTAAAAGAAGCCTATTGTTTTTGGTGGAGCACAAAGGTCATTTGGGGTCACCAGGGGTCAAATTGTGAAAACCTTGTAATCATGATATCTCAATACTGCTCTTATTTAGTGTGTAGAAGTACCACATTGAGTTAAAGAAGCCTATTGTTTTTGGTGGAGGTCAAAGGTCATTTGGGGTCATCAGAGGTCAAATCATGAAATCCTTGTAAACAGGTACACCCTGTACATTACGTCAGATACATTACACTATACATTACGTCAGATTCTAAAGAAAACTGCTCATGTAACATCATCGAAACCACAATGCATTTTTGCATTCTGGTTTTGAGTTGAATTCACCTTTCCTCTCCTAGCAAATGGATATAGCCTAAGCTTTGTTACTACTGTAGCTTTAATTCAACGATAACTTTATAGTTATACTAGTAGTAGTCAGGACTAGTTAACTTGTAGCTAGTCTGCAGTAGGTGTGCCAAATATGCTATCGCATGTCTGTGTTACTGCCAGTGAATATGCCAAAGGACAGATGCAGTCCTGTGGTAACGTAATACTGATTGATGGAAACTTTTGGTTACATCCTACGAGATGTAATATTTGTTCAGTTAACAGCCGCATTTCAATTTCTTGGAAACGTTGTTAAACGTGCAGTGCGCCTCCGTAGATAGGCACTGTTTAGTTTTGTTACGTCCCAGCAGTACAGATCAAGCATTGATAATCTGTTCCGTGGAACCAAGTTTTGTTTAAGAGAAACATGATAAAGATACCATTTTGTTTTCCATTCAGCTCACATATACAGTACCCTTAGAAGTGGCTCACAATTCTGTGTATTTTTTTTCTTCATATTTTTCTTTTAAGAAATTGGTACAATCTGGAAAGTGAATTGGGCACTTGATTGCCTAATGTTAAGATTCTACCTAAAATAGCAGGGTAGGTTGACGTCAGAAGTGGCTTCTATGTATATATTTCTGTATTTTCAGACTGTATGAAAAGTTTGTACAAATCTGTGCATGGATAGTGAAAGATTCACAAAGGTCTGTTCTTTCTTCTTATACTGAAGATGTATGAAACATGTATCTATGTACAATAGCTTCAAGTAGCTGGTAAATGTTTGAACAGATGGAACATGTGAGACATTCACATAGGTCTGTTCTGTCTTCTCAGACTACAGAGGTTTAAAGGCATTGAAGACTCGCCCCAAACCACGTGCGGCCCTCTGAAAAAGTTAACTTTCTGTTGCTTGCAAGTGACATTTTGTTTGTGTTGCTACAAAAATGCAGACAGTAATGAAACGTGATACCTTGTTATCTTTAGCTGGACCTGAGATGTCCATCGCTGTATCGTTTGTATACTGTGCTGTTGGTATTGACCGCAGCTGTATGTACTGACTGTACACTAGTGTCTAATTACCGACGGTAGCAAGCTGTGTGTGTATTTTCTGGGATCGATGGTGGTGTTTAACACTTCTGTAATACACCTCATTCGAAACTAGGTCAAATTACCAGCATTAGACGTTCCTTTTTGCGCGAGTCTTCACACCCTTTAACATGCATGGGCCATAGCTACAAGTTAGCCGGTCAATGTTTGATCAGATGGAAAGCGAAACATTCACAAAGGTCCGTTCTTTCTCCCCAGACTGGACCGTACACAACTGACCCTAGATGAGCTAAGATGAGCCAATCCAGGACAGCAGGGTTTTCATATGTTTCTATGTTTGTGACAGTGCTGTGTACTTGCACCATAATCCTGATAGCCATCGTCAAGTTTGACCACAGCCCATGGGACAAGCAACTTACGGGACCGTCACCCTCAGGCGTTATAAGGTACTCGTCTGTTCAAGACTGGTTTGCGATAAGAATCAATCTTCGTATTGATACCTTGAAACCTATATGGGTCAATCCATGCCAAAGCAACAGTGGCCTCCACGTCGACCCTTTCAGAATCACCTGAAATTGATATGGTGTCTTGCCACATGTCTCAAAGGATGAAATTGGTTGCTAGGATATGGCCTTGCCTAGCAACCAAATCCAGATTGCATTTTAAGAGCCCTAAATTTGTGTCAAGTTTGGAGGCATCTTTTGCATAAATGTAAAGTATTTTATGTGGAATCGACCCAAAAATCTGTTGATTTGGCATGGATTGACCCATATATCTGACCTACATTTAGAACCCTTTTAGCTTAGAATATACAAATGACAAGTTTGTTTAGGGTTGGTATATAGGTCCTCTTTGGTAAATAAAGTCCAATGTCACACTACTAGTACTTTCACAGGTCGGTAGTTCACTATATAGTTGCAAAGAACAGTAGACACAGCCCACAGACATATATTACTTTTTGTCGTTGTGGAAGGTTGGTTTTGGTCTACAGTAGTTTGAAATGAAAGAGGGGCCTAAACTGTGTACACCTGATACCTTGAATAGATCAAAATTGAAACAGTCTGTGATACACATGTAGAATGTCATTTAAGTTCAAACTGAGGCTTTTGTAGCCTGAGATGGCCAGGAATAGCATATTTATGGATCGTTTGTTGACCCCATCACTGACCCCATGTTGAGAAGGGGTGGCCAACAACACTCACTGGCTGTAGAGTTTGTTAACTCACCCTTGCACACCAAAAAAAAAAAAAAATGTAAAAATTTGTACTACACAAAGTAGCATACCCTAGTTTTTACCGCGTTCTGTTCTCTTATTTCAATAGATACCTGCCTGATCATTCCGTCAAGGGAACAGCTACACAGGTAACAATTTTGGATAACTCTTCCTTCCATGTACAGTCTACCGGACCACCAGTCCTGCGGTCGGCTTTGGACATCCAGTCAGGGACAGAACATCAGGGACGAAAAATTCAGTCCACCCCTGGAACTCTTCTTGAGAACAAGCCTCGGACAGAGAGCTTGGCATGTAAAGCAAAGCAAAGGATTATTTTCCTCAAGACACACAAGACTGCAAGTACCACGTTGGTGTCCATACTCGAAAGATATGGTTATTACCGGAATTTGACTTTCGCCGTAGGGAAGAGCCACATATTATCGTTCCAGTACAAATTCGCCCGCGGAAACGTCTTGAAATTTCCCGGGATGCAAGGTAAGCCGTACGACATGTTGACCAATCACGCACGTTACAACCGGCGGGAGATGGACTACCTCGTACCGAACGCTACTTACGTGACGATCCTGAGGAAGCCGGAAGACCAGTTGGACTCGGCCTTTGGTTATTTTGAGATGTATCGAGGCATGAAGCTGCAGAACGAAACCAACCCTCTGGAGAAGTTCATGGAAGATCCCATGAAATACTACCGGCCACATAAATATCACATGTGGCAGTTGAGTCGAAACGGGATGCTGTTCGATTTAGGATTAGAACACAAATACGACGAAAACGACACAAAGATTGTAGCAAAGATCCAGGAGATCGACGGAGACTTCGATCTGGTTTTACTGTCGGATTTCTTCGACGAATCGTTGATCCTGTTGAAGAGGCTGTTCTGTTGGGAATACGAGGATATCTTATATCTATCGAGCGGAATCCGGAGTGCAAGCCACAGGTTTGAGAACAACGAGGAATTAGCTAAGAGGATACGAGCTTGGTCTCACGGGGACGTTTTACTGTATAACCATTTTAACAATACTTTTTGGAAAAGAGTCAAAGACTATGGGCCGACCTTCAAGGAAGACCTCCGGCACTTCCGAGAACTCAATCAAAGGGTCTACGATGACTGCATCGATAGGAATAACACCAACAAAAGTGATAAAAGAATTGAAAAGTTAAAACTGAAAAATACTTCAGAAAGATGTCAACGTCTACAACGGGGAGATATAAATTACACCCCCATGATTAGGAAGTCAATGAAAAGTAGGTTTGGCTCACCATCTTAGCGATGGGGAGTGCATTGGCACGGTGGAGGGGGGGGGGATGAGAGGAGTGAAAGAGTGGGAGGGCCCAGAGGGAAGGAATCTAATACTTTGCTATGTGGCTCCACAGTACTGCGTATCAAATCAGGCCAAAACCAAAATAAAAAACTCGAAAATTCTGACGATTCTGACGATTTTTAGAAATAGAAGACGTTTAATACGCATATGAGGAGCCTTCCACGCATCCAGGGAATGATAAAAGCTGAATGTGTCATGTATTTCTCCTGAAGGGAAACACAAAAACTGATTTTAATATGACTGACTGCTCCAGTTTGAGTTTGTGGAATCCACTACTGTATGCCTCAGTCTTTCCTTCTTATAGTAAATGACAGATTATTTACAATAATAGTCTCCGATTGGGCATAATTTCTTTGCTTCACTCGTTCCAGTTACTGCACTGGTTGTATTCATATTTGGCAGCGGAGGGAAGTTTGGTTGATACGAGGACAGGCACGAAATGGCTTAGACACACAGCTTTGTTTAATTAGTGGAATTTATTCCCTCTCATACAAAAATTTCTCACTTGTCAGTTATTTTCAATAAGCAACTCAGCAACAGTTAACTGATTTTGGAAATTAGTAAAATACAGACTACAGTTACAATATTTATACTGTTGGACAAGAGCAAAAGTAAAGTTTCGCTGCAAAGGGGATTTTGAAGTTATTGATCAGTTGTTATTCTGAGGTCACTAGTTCGAATCCGATGACAATGTGGCTTGTGAAAATGTGCTTTCCGATGTCTTTAATGACATTTCGCAAAGTATAGAGTCAAGATACTCAAAAACCTATAATAACACTTTTCAATATTTCATGATCTTATCGGAGCAATTTTGCCATTCATTTGTAAACATGAACTCGAAAAGTATCACGAACTTGCAAAGCTCCGTCCATGTCATCGCTGTCCAGTAACAGTTTTTTCTTATATCTTTTATGATGATAGCTTGATATTATTTTTTTGGCTTGTGTCCAATGTAAAGGAACAAAGGTACATACTATTCATTCTTAACCTATATTTGAGGTCACCTAAAGTTTGGTTTAGATGCATTCCACCGTTTTAAAATACTTCTGCAGATGTATTGTCCAGAGTTCCATCTTTCTGGGGGGTTTTTTTTGGTCAAAATGTGCAAAATATATAGATAGGCCTACCATGAAACCCATAAGAAAACTAGATATGTAATTAATAGAGAATTCATAAGAGAATGAGAATTCAATTTGATGAGACCTAGAGTTAAACAGACTCATCTTCCAAATCGAACTCGCAATGCTGAAAAATTTTAAATCTCTTTACATTTATAATCATATCCATTTGATCATGTGTTCCTTTTAACATATTTATACATACAAAGTTCTAAGAATGTTAAGTACTATTTAAAGAATATATTTTGACATCTCAGGTAGTCCAGTAACAGACAAATCATGTGACTAAATGTTTTGTCTATAAACTTTTTTTTTTTTTTATCAGTCCTGCCACTTGAATTTATGTGCCTAAGAGATAGAAAGCAACTCATGATAAAAACAATAGATTAATTAGAAGCCTTTAATTGATTAGTGATCACTGATGTTATTTGATGTTTTAATTGAATTTGCCATAATTTTGCCTCAAAAAAGGAAGTAAAGTGTATTTTTCTAATTAATGTCGTCCCTGTGATCGTAAATCCGTGCATGTTTATCACTGTACATACAGTCAATGTAATCGTGCAATGAATCGTGTGAAGAACATTTGTACAGAGTTAAGGAAGTTTGTGATAAATTATTATCAAATCATATCATCAAATCTGTTGTGTACTGTTTTACATCTGACCAGTTATTTAATAAGAGGGGGTGAGGGGGGAAGAGTTTGTTTATTTCTACTTCCTTCACATCATGACTCATTTATCACTTTCTTCTTACCCTCTGATTATTTTTAAATATTATTATTACCTTGGTGCTTATATATATAGTGCAAAATCCCTGTGTTCAATGCGCTTTACAAAACACATTATGTGAGAAAACCAAAAATGACATGAAATGAAACTGGACTATAGTGAAATCAATAGAAGTACATAATAGAAGTAATAAAAGTAACACAATCCACGCAGTTGCATATCTCATTGCAAGCAAACACCTGATTTTAAATGAAGAAATTCATTACTAGCTACGCAAGCTGGCAATCTCAGGAAAATACTACTTTTCCATTTCCATTATACCTGTGAACGTTCTAATGTATGTCAGCCTGTTTTGGGAGATGTAGTTTTCAACTTTCCTTGTTTCACAGGGAAAAAAAGACCTAAATTACGTTTTCAACTGAAATTACAGTACATGATAATCACATACTATTGTTTTTTATTGACTTTTTTGACTTTTCAGTATTTTGTCAAATTGTTATTTTTAAAGTATGGTGCACAAATGTCAAGCATTTTAACATGGTGGTGGGTGGAGACTTCAGTATTTCAACAACACTGTTAATGTTGACTGGTTTACTCAAAATAAATGGTTAACTCAGTGTTTACTGATAAAGAGAGTTGAGGTAATCTATCTAAAGTATCTAAAAACACCGGAAATTGTAAGTTGGCATTCAAGGACTAATTTAGTGTTGACATGACAATTTTTGAGGTCAATTGGGTTTGTTGATCAGAACATATTTATGTGTTTATTTGGCACCACTGAAAGATATCACCACAAGAAAAAATCTCCGCCCCCCCCCGCACCCTCCATGTTGCGTCATCATGAATACGGTGCATTAATTTATTATTTTATTTTTTATTTTTTTACGAGGAAGGTTGGTGATGATTACCAGATTCGAGTTTATAATTTAATGAAGGTGAGATGTAGGAAGAATGTTGAAATGATAATACTTGGCTTGACTCTTTTAATTGACTGGCGAATTATTCTCGAAAAAGATCCAACAGTTAATGTGCCCAAATTGTCATGTTCAGTGCTAGTTAAAACATATTCTCATATATGTAGGCTATTCCACTACAAATTACACCAAGATTACTATAGAGTGGATTTGAGGACTTTTTGCAGCCTTTTTTCCTGCTGGAGAAATAAGATCACAAGAGGTATATAAGGCAGTGGCGGAGCTAGGGGTATTGGTCAGGAGGGGCGAGAATGGTCTGTAGGGGCGCTTTCGACACTATCTAAGCGGAGTGCCACCACTGGTTGGCGCGTAGCGTACAGAAATTTTTTTGAGTAAAGATACTCCCTAGATCGCCGGAAATGACCCTTTCCAGACCTGGCTAATTTGCAGATAAACGAGGAATAAATAGGTGTCATCGCCAAAATCACACCAACAAAATGTGACAAATGTCAATAAGTAGATGAGAGAGCAATAAAAAAGTTCATAATCACGAATAAGTAAAAAGTGGTAAAGAGCTGAAAAGGGCGCCAGCAGTCCATTTGAGTCCGTCAGGGGGGGCATCTGCCCCCCCTGACTGTATGGACGCTCCGCCACTGATATAAGGTTGCCCATATCATGTATCAATTGTGTACTATTATTCTAAAACTTGAACTGAAGGTATAACATTTTTGAGTAGGGGCCGGCATACTCGTAAAGAATTACTGAAAAATAGCCCATGGGTATGGGGGGTGGGGGGTGGGGGAGGCTAATTTTTCTTGGCCTTTGTTCATTTACATTGATGTATTTGTTTTCCATTTTGTTCAGCTGAGCTAAAATTTTTTAGGGTAGGTAAAACTATCGCACGATTTTGCCAACTATATCTGTCACTTTTTTGCCACCGTCTTTGAACGACTGCCATTTCATCATTTTTCCTTCGATGTAACTAAAATTTCATGAGAAGTTTGTGTTTATTTAGTATATTTTATTTTATAAATTTGAGGTCACGATAGGTCATTTTCTAAAAACGTAAAAAAAAGCTACTCTTCCTAGAGCTGAATTTGTCCAAATTCGCTGAAATGCGGATATAAAGTTGATTGGTGATGAACCAAAGATGTTCAGGAAAAGAAATGTTGTCGTCATGTGAGGGCCCAAAACAGGACCATCTTTATTGCGTTTGTGTGTTATTGATATACACTCACATAACTGAACGACGAACATATCTGTACGGGCGGGCTTGGTCATTTAATTAAAAATGGCGTTCGATACAATCTTGCGGGTTATCTGGACCAGGTTTCTATTCCACGTAATGATTTTTTTAATTCGTTTTTGCTCTATTATTGCATAAATGAAAACAAAGAAATGCATATATAACGTTGGTTCTTTGTCAATGCAATGTGGCATATTTTATCCCTAGTAATATAGTAATAAGTACAACTATTTATTGCATAAAAAGAAAGTTAGTGACAATATATATATGAATATATGAAAATATATTATTTTAGACTCGCTTTTCCTGTTTAATTGACTGTGTTTTAACTTGTAGTATGCATAAATACTACGTTTGGAAATATTCACTTTATTCTTAACTTTTTTAAATTTTTTTTTAAATATTTTTTTTTACTACGTTAAGGGTTCTATATTTTATCGTTTAAGTATGGGTTTTTATTACTATCTGTTTTAGGCTTTTACAATATTTGTCTTACTGTACTATAGTTTCTCTGACTTATCTATATTTAAACATTGACTATGATTTCATCTTTTGTGTATTCATGTTTTGAAACTATTTTGCTATTTACATACTTCTGAATTTGTTTTGAACTATATGCGTTTGAGGGATTTTTTTTATAATTTAGTACGAGTGTATGTTGCTTTAGGCTTTTACATTTTATGCCTTATTGGTTCTACATATTTAATATTTAGGTTTTGGTTACTAATTGTTTTTAGGTTTTACATTTGTAAAGCGCTTTGAGCAGCTTTGCTGATTATGCACTAAATAAATATTACTTATTACTTATCATTATTAATAAAGGTCCAATGACAAAGCAAGCCCATCAACTCACGATGTGTGAGTATGTATACGCAGAGCCGTATATGATATATACATATATGTATGTGTGTATATATAATTGAAATCGTAATGAGTTGGAAAATCCAGAACAGTGAAAAAAACTCTTCCAGCCTCCACCGGGATTCGAACCCGGGCCTCCCGCTTTATATGCGGACACCCTAACCACTAGGATATGGATGCTAATTGTATGTCCAGAGGTTCGAAACTGGCAAGGAAGGTCGTAATTCCACTGTAGGCGTTTGTCACCTGTATCGAACAATTACTAGTTCTGTTTTTGGTGACATATTTGCTTTACTCTAGACATCAAACATGATTCTAACCAACTCGAAATCATTTGTGATTCCTAAAGCCGAATCTCGAAAGAGATACTTTGAACAGACTTTTGTTAATAAAATGGAGGTACACGACAAAGGCAAATGAATATATATATAATTGAAATCGTAATGAGTTGGAAAGTCCAGAACAGTGACAAAACTTCCAGCCTCCACCTGGATTCGAACCCGGGCCTCCCGCCTTATATATAGCCTATG
>JAIPMN010008968.1:0-10311 GCA_020650975.1 Apostichopus californicus | reverse complement strand
TGGAAATGCAAAAAAATTCCAAAAAAAGACCCCTCCCCCAGGCCGGCCATCAGTCTTCAGCCCCCCCCCCCCACTCAAAAGTACTTTCCTACTCCACTGGTGTTGTATAATATTGAATTACTGTATTAACAACGGTAATAAAAACCAATGATTTAATTATATAGTTGCAAGTATGGACAGAATACTGACGGCGTAATAAAAACACGCGCGAGTACTATAGTTCTTACTTGTTATAACACATCAGTAACATAAAATTCGAAGTTACCGCGCTTCCTACATAACTTAACACGTAACTGTACTGAACAAACGGCTGGGATATAAAAATTATCGAGGTCAATGTCTGCGTTGCTAGGTAGCAGAACTCGACTCTGCGATGTATAAAATTTCGTGAAAATGGACAATTGACATCTACTGCGGTGTATCATGTAAGTAATTTACAATAACATTAAGTGGAAGCATTTACAGATGTGGTATTTCAATGTCATGATCTCGTCCTTCTCGATTTATAAACCAGTTTCCCGAGTGTTTTCTTTTTTTTCTGTCAAAACCTATGCTAAGTTAGGTAGCCCCGTTAACGTTAGTATAGTCCTACTAATACCTTATGTACAATAGTATGTCATACTAGTGTAGGCCTAATGTTATTGTTACTGTAGTGTTACTGTTTGCGTAACGTAGACTAACGTAACCGTAACTTGTAAGCAGTTATCACAAGTAACGGTGGCATAGCAGCAAAAATTTGACAGAATGAGAGCAGACATTGCAGAAAACAAACGAGCAACAAACTAGCCTAAGTCAGCCCTACAGTAGCAGGATAGGTAACTTAAAACCGCAATATTGCGAACTGTCAATTTCAGTTTTAGTCAAAATCTCAGTGAAACAGGAAGAAATATCCTTTTCCTTACCACTAAGCAAAATCGATTAAACCTAGCCTATGCTATAACATTTCCTAGTTAAATTTGATCAATCGCCAAAACAAAACACATCTTTATTAAAGTTGGATTTTTTGCAAAATACAAATTGTAAAAGCTGCCGACTCGTAGTGATAGTCGAAATGCTAAGCAAATAACCAAATAGTCAATGTCACATGGAAAATAAAAATTACACTGTTTCGTGTGATTGAAAAGATAAATGGAACTTCAAATTCAAACACCAGTAGTCAATCTTTGACAAAATGACTGAAAGTAGGTGATACAACACGATTCAGTCAGACAGTGATGTAGGATAGCCAATAATACAAGCTCTTTAGGCCTATAACCATTAGAATTTTATGATTTAGCGTGGTCATGTTTGTATAAAGGGCCTATGTATTTCACTGGCACTGGCTACACAACTAGAGAAATGACACACACTTGTGTGATTTCATCGTCAAAAATTTACACATATTATATGTGCTTTAAGCATTTTCAGAACTTCTGCAGTCTATTATGGAATAGGCCAACACAGAGAAACTTTTTATGAAAGACGATAGTTTGTTATCATTATTACAAGCTGCGATTACTAAACGCTAATCTAAAAAATTTACAATATGACCTAAAACTCTGCCATTTTACTTCCGCGCCATGGCTTGATTCATCGTTTAGCTCATTGACCATGATTGGGGGAATGAGCAAGAACCCCATCCTTATTTAACTTACGATTAGACAAATAGCCACAATTTTAAGCATTTAAGGCTAAAGATAGACTTACTTATTGTAGGGATTAACCTTCTAATGGGAGGTATGCTATTTGTTGCAATTTGTTTGAAAAACCTCCTCCTCAAAGTTATAAACAAAAAATTTGCAAATATAGCAAAATAATTGTTTCTAGAATGGGATTCAGTTTTTCCATCGCTCTTTTTCCTTGAAGGCAGCCAAAGTATTTTTGAAATCCCTGCTCTACTCTTCTCTTCTCTGCCCTGCCAGTTTCTATGTTGTATCAAATAAACCTGGAGAGTGATCCTGGTTACACTACTGACTGGCAACCTCATTAAAGAATTGCTAAGTAGGGGATCACCATAAGCTAAGGGCTGGATAGCTAGTTGGCAGGGTACAGGACTTGTAATCCTGTGGTGAATGGTTCAAACCCATTTCCAGCCAAAAATTTCCGTGCTCTCTTCAAGTTTAGCTATATAGCTTCTCGGATGAACTGAACAGAAAATAGCCCCTAAGCAAAGTAATTTTGTATGACAGATAAATTTGTTAATGACATTCTATAAATGAGTTCAATCAGGAATGAGTCAGAAAAGTTTGATCTTCTTCTCTCAAATTTGAATATTTTCCTTTAAATATGGTTTTTACAATCATGAAAGAGAAGTAAAAAAGTACATCTGATCTGTTATTCCAGCACTTGAAAAATGTCTTCAGCTGCAAATGGATTAAGCAGCTCCATGAATGGAAGAAAGGCTCCTGAGAAGATGAACGGAGCTGATGAAAATGGTTTCCAACTTCCTGGCGTAGACCACTCACAACTGATCAATAGGTTGTACTCTTATGCACCGAAACAAGCAGAAATTAATACCAGGAGCTTGAGACATCAGAAAGTGACACCAGCTCAACGGAAGACTAGATCACAGCCTACAGCAATCAAGCTAGAACCTCTTGTAAGTGCTTTCAATTTAGTCATCAGGAAAATTGTTACCTTTTTAATTTTTCATCGAAGAGACTCCCTTCCCCCTCATTTTTTAATTTTTTTGAAAATATTTTGTTTATGCTTCCAACAGCCAAACCTCTCCAAGTTTCAAAAACATAACCAACCAGATAACATACGACAGAGAGCTGCAGAAGCATTAGCACAGGCAAGAAAGAAAGCACAACTAACAGATGGTTTGGCGACAGAGGAACCGTACATCAAAAAGAAAAAGAGAAGCACTTCAGTAGAACCTTTAGACCGACCATGCAGTGTCTCACCCCTTCCTGATCTCCCATCTGACCTGAAAGAGGCTCAAGTGAGTAACATATATACAGATTAAGAGGACCTTTGAAATGACATAAATGTTGTCACTGGGCTTCCAGTTTGATAATTCCATGGTTTCATGTGATTCAGTGTTATCAAAGCTGTCTAGAAAAAAATCACAATTTTACACTTCTCTTACTGCCAACTTTAGAGCAATTATTTGCTCTTGGGTGAGGGGGGGGGAGGGGTGTGATGGTCTAATTGGATCCTCCAGATCTGGAAAATAGCATTTAGTGTTGCAACTGTAGGAAACAGTGTCACAAGCTAAACGGTGGAGGAAATACAAATCCATCCATGAACTTTGAGTTGTCCAGCTCTGCTGTTTATTTGACCACAGTCTTATGACTAAAGTTGAATTTGCACAACCAAATGATACTGTACTTCAGGAATCATACTAGTTTTCAGGAAGCATACTTACATTTTAACTTTGTTTATGTATGCTGATAATTATGTATGATATGTTGCAGTTCATACCAGTTGGCAATAGGTATCACATTCATTGTTCTCTCAGGGTGATTGGGAATCTCCGTTATACCAACGCTTTTTTATCTTCTGAAAATAAACATTTAGCCTTTTGACTAAAGAATCATATTCAAGATATGTTTGCATCAATGTACCATGATTCCAGTCAAGATATGATCGTAACTTTGAAGAGAGACTACGTTTTGCTCCTATAAATCTTGATGTTTTTCCATTTATTCACATAGGATGCCTTAAATGGAAAGCAACTGCGATCTCCCACTCCACCAAAGGAACGAAAATCAGTCAGTCCTCCAGGAAAGCCATCTCAATCTCCTCTACATCCTGACCAATGGGAAGGGCTGACAGATATCCAAGAAATAATCCACATTATTCGCACCAAGCGTAAACTGGGATTTCTCTACATGAGTCCTGCGGTACCAAAGTCATCCATTAAGTACCACCCATATAATCTCAAGTATGTTTATGCTTTCTGTTTGCAATTTTCAATCTCTCATTTTGATTTGTTACTTTGAAAAGTACTTGTTATATAGTTCTCTGGAAATTAACGTAAATGTACTTTAGTGCTTATATATAACTTCTGTAGAAAAGAGCTAACCTGAAAGCCAAAATTTCTGTCAGTTCAGACTCTGTTTAGAACTGTTATGCAGGTTGCACCTTCTTCAGATTGAGGAAACCATCAAGTATTCAAGTTAAAAGTAAATGATCAATGGCAAACTGGTGGAGAAATTATGAAGAAACTGGTACAGAACCAAGTAATTTTATTCCAGAATGGGATTCAAACCAGTGACCTCAGGGTTACAGGGTAAAAACTGCAAGGGCTTATAACACTATAGGTCACTGGTTAAAATCCTGCACTAGCAAAATATTTAATTTCTCATTTTGTAAGTAGCAGATGAAATAAGCAGTTAGCTTAACTAAATTTGAGAAAGAAAAAAAAACAGTGATGCCTAACTGATATTGCAGTGGACAAAATATTATTCTGATAGCCTAGATGACATTTTTGTAACAAGGGAAAACATGTTGTAACATTGAAGCATTTTTTCCTCAATCCAGTAAAAGTTGTTTTTAATGTCTTTCTTCATGTCTTTCTTATACTATTTATACTACAGAATTGTATCTCATGGCAACATCAACCCATCGGACTATTGTACGATAAGTGCAAAGGGTGTCTCTCGGGTCAGGAACAACAGCGAGGCAGATTTCACAGAGTTGGATCGTTGGGAGGAAGAGTACCATTACTACACCAAACTGGTCCAGATTCCACTCTTTGCTTTGTTCAGGAGATGGAAAGCATTCACAACCTGGAGGAAGAACGTCAGATCGAGGAAGATCACAAATTGTAAAAAACAACTACAAGAAAATCTGTTCATCGTCAACCAGGTAAAAAGCCATCGCTTTAATAAATGACCGACATATTTCATACTGCAGCATAGTTTTACTTTCAGTCAAAATATTTGCAGTGCATTGAAAATGTATACATCTCTGATACGCCTTTCAAGAATATATACCTGTAATCTTTGTTGAAATGATAAGTTACTTCTCAGGGAATTTTAATCCAACCATTCTTGGGGAAGTAGATCTGTTTCAGTCACTGCACCGCGATTGTGGAATATGTTACCACTTGAAATCAAGACGGCTGAAAGAGTGTCTAAGTGTGAAGCTTAAAACTCACCTTATGCGACAAGCTTTTGTGTCTTCGGCGCCCTTTTCTGCGTGCAATATAAATCTTTGCTATTATTTTTATTAGTGTAAATTTTGGCAATACAGCATTTCAAGATGTTTGTTGTGTTTGTAATTTACCATCATGTATCATATTACAGGATAAATGTTTAAATCTGAACAGTTTCATGTATATATGAAGTGTTTTTTAGATGAATGCTTGGTTTAAATGGAGAGAAAAACTAACAAACTACTTATCTACTGCAATAAGCCAGTGTAGGTTAATATTTGCCTCTGAAGAATACTTGTTTCTTGTATTCATTATTTTCTACTATTATTTTTTTCCCTTTATTAAAAGTATCTCTTTGATAATAGTTTCTCTTGATTACATTTATTTCCATCCTGTCTATAGTCCCTGAGACCAGCTCTGCTAAATGTACGAGAAATGTGTTACAGGATCAGTGATATGGGATTATGCAGAGTTGAAAAGGGTCATACCTATGCACTGGAAGAGTTCAGATGGGCTCAGTTCAATCAACTGAATGAGGTGAGAGACCGTAATACTACAAGCCTAGATAAATTCAAAATGAATTTTATGTAAAAAGATTTATATCAGGTAGGTGTCTTGATACAAAAAACACTAAATCATTCCGCTGTCAAATATTTGAAATTTGGAGAAATGATGTAGATAGTTGTTGCCCTGATCAAAAAGGATACTTCTTTGTTTCTGCTAGCAGGTTAAAGTGATATAAACACACACACACACACCCACACAAAAAAAAACATTTGATGGTAACCTTCGAGACTCATGGCAATATCATGATGTTCCTAAACATTTATATGTCATGTAGTGATTTAAACGTTGAGTAGTGAATCCTGATGATTTTGTTGTCATTGGGGGTGTACTTGATGAGACTATTTTGGTCGGGAGGTCACAATGCTTTTTTTTCTTATTGATGGCTTCACTGTCAGTATGTGTGATTCTAAAGGAAGGCTATATTAACCTATAGTTGTAGTGTGCCGTATATTTTGATAGGAATCCAATCAAAATTCTCTCACTTTCTGTAAGTTTCTCTGGTTTTTTTTTCGTTTTTTTTCATTCTAATGTATCAGATCAAATAGAATGACATTTAATATGAAATGACTTATTTAACTGCATGACATCAACCGTACTCTTTGTCTCGATAAATGTAAATCTTTTGCCCTCAACTAATAGGTGGCTGGCAGACTGGCTGAGTTTCGCGAGCTGGTCAAGGAGGTCGTTAGGAGTGCCTGCAGAACAGCGTTGTTAGAGGCTGGATTTACACCAGACGATTACTTTATTGATGCCGAAACACCAGGCGGTAGGTTCCATCTCAGTTCTAGGGTAGTGAATTATCTCTAATGGTGCTTCGGAGAAGGTATAACAAAGTGCTGTTCATGTATCAGACAGATCCAGTCTATGAAGAGGTTCAAGTTAGTATTATAGCTTATCATGGCTCAGTAAGTAAAGACAGGCCTGACAAGAGTCGATTTCTTGGATAATATCGGATAAAAAATATGTATTCTTACTTTCAGAGTGGCCTCTATAAAATAAGGAAAAGTGAAAAAAAAAAGCACCCGGTGATATATTTTTCACCGGAGCCTAACCTAACTCTTTACACCCCTGAAGAAAGTAAATAAAGTCCAAGAAATTGAGATGATAGACATGACAGTAAAGTTTCGTCTCAGAATTAAAATTTAAATAAAATCTGATATATGATGTTAATAGAATGTTCATATTCTCAGTAATTTATCAAAGCAATTTATCAAATTTTTAATAATCTTTTAATAATCTTTAATCTTCAATCTAATAATCTTTAATAATCTTTTAATTTAAAAAATAAAAATTTAATATTTAATAATTTTTAAAAATAATTTTTGATAATCAAATATAAAAAAATAATCAAATATTTATCAATTTATCAAAAGAACCCCAAATTGCTTAGGAAAATTTCACGGAGCATTAAATGGTTTCGAATTGTAGCTGTTCCTCAGAGGATCTCTCTTGTCCTTAAGTCTAATTTTCATCTCTGCTCGTTAATAGATGATGGCATGCCACCTGGTACAGCTGCTTCCAGTTATCTGATGCAGAGTACCTTTGATATGGACATCTATGGGGAAGCACCGGATAAAATGACTTACACAGAACAGGCCAATAAGAGATCCCACTGCAAGAGACTTACATGGTAAAGTAATTTTGTCTCCTGTAAACTGCCCTTTAGACTTTAATGATTAATGACAAAATTTTGTATGTTACCATTTTAATTTAGTCAAACCAGTTTTGCATAATTATATTTTGTATTTCTGGTTGACAAATAAAGTCACCTTACTACTCACTAAAGGAGTATATAAAGATCTTTTTTGCTGTTGTTTGTCTAGCTCTTTACATCAAAATATCTCATCTACCGACAGTTTTATCCGGCTTGCTGATTATCTCATCGTGAACACGATGCACGTTCTGGCCGTCAATTCTGTCACTACACTCTTGAACTACTTGAGAGAGCAACTGCACAATACTCCAACTTTGGCAATGATCCAAGGAAAAGAAGATGAAGAAGATGGCAAAGATGATGATAAGGTAACCATCTAACCTTAGCCACCACCCCACCCCACCTTCCTGCTCCTATCTTAACCCATTCCTTCATCTCTCTCCTCGTTGGATAGTAAACAAAGAATTTCGTGTAAGCATTAAAGCTTAATCGCCTTTTTCTCCACAAACTAAAGCTAGCTACAAAAGGTATTGATATTTCATAATGTTTGTGGCGTAACATGTTTTTATACATCCCACATGTTTACATAACTAGTACATTATAACCAACTCCGTACTTTTATATGAAAGATTTTTCATGTCAATGCAAATCTTTCAACACAATACTTTCCAACAATAAGGACCTTTTTTCCTTTGTTGCGTGTCGGTTGAAACTCTTCATCATCTGACAGGATCAAAATTAGTAAACTGCTAATTTACACTTGTGTGTATGCTTTCTTCACTCTGCTCAAAGTAGTCTGTAGAAACAATACATTTAGTTGAGATTCTCCCTCCTTTAGTTTTCAAGCTTGATCACATTGCAATATATTTGCCCACTCATCTTCATCATTATCATCATCATATAGTCACCCAATTTTACAATGATGGTCTATAAGTGTTAACAATAAGGAAGTCATTGCTACATTTTAATTTACCAAAACCTGAACAGGCAACTACAGTGGCAGGTGGTACCCTTGGCGCACCATCGATCGCTGGTACCCACACTGGAACAACACCGGATGATGGCACCGGAGAACACGACTTGGCCCCTCTCTTCAAGACTGAGTTTGTCCTCGAGCCTTACCAGATCAGATTTGCTCCAGATCTTGATGAATATCAGGCGGGTATCGCAGAGGTGATCTCGAAATTCCAGGATTGTGTCCTCGGAGTAGATAATTTAGTACCCGATGGATACTTTGATGCATTCACCAGGTGAGAATGACAATGTATTGTAATGATAAGATTTGTAACAACACTTACAACAATCGCAAATTCTTCACTTACCCCCGGCCCTATTATATCTCCTCCTGATACCATTAATTTCTACCTATTGGGTCAACATAGTTCCTCTTCCAATATAAATACACACAAAAATTGTACATTGTAAGCCAGTTTCTGTTTTATCATGTAAAATTGATACAACGATGCATTTTACTTTCATGAAACGCCTTGGGAATCATATAACGTACCTGTCTGACTGAAAGACGTGTAAAGTTTTGTTAAAGGGGTGATAAGGTCTTTCATTTACAAGCATGAAGGGTGCATTACCTTCTGAATTCAACCCTTGCAAGCTCAGTATGTACAATACAGCATCAGATTCATGTAGCCAAATGACCTTTGACCTTTAAGATTTTGTAGATATGGATTATCTCTCATTTTGCTGTTTGCTGCAGACCAATAATCAATGGCAAGTTTGAAGAGAAGTCTGCAGGAGATGGACCTAGTCTTCCAGCCATGTTTGAAGATGACAAACATCTGCTAGGAGTAACACAAGGAATTCAGGTAAGCTAGGACACTTGTCAACTCTCTCGATGAAACATTCATTCTTTGTGAATTTGCATCCCTTTTGTTTTAATACTTAATAAAGAAACCATTCATGAAATTCTTATCATATTGATGGTATCTTATGTACTGGCTGTTTGACCCATTTTTTTGGTAATCATTTTGTAGCAAGTACTAATATTCTCCACCCTCGAGCATTATCTTTGCTTGAGGGTAGTCCATACCTGTACAGATCTTTTTTGGGTACACTTGTGTTGACTTCCCGTTATCCAGTTACAGGCAAATGTTTATTTCTTACTTTAACCGTTTTCATGAGACTGATTTGATGTATCCATAATTTATAACATTTGAGATTTCCAAGATTTGTTTACACGTATGTTTATCCTCGTACAGTCTGCGGTTAACACTGCCTTTGAGTCTGCAAGTCAGTATGCCGACACCTTTGAGAAGTTTAGAGAATTTTACAAAGAAAACGAAAGCCAGAATTTAGAAGCCATGCAAGAACAGGAACATGGTAAGATTTCTTGCCAGTTTTTGTCTTCAGTTTCATGATATTCTAGTATAATAAAGTTGCCCTTCCATTATATTATGTATCTTTCTATTGATGGATTGGTTTCTTGATCTTGATTCAGTGATGGTATTTTTGTTATTCCCACAGAAATAGATTTTTATTTCACTAACGTTCCCATCAATATGTTGTATGGTATAACAAGTGCATTATTGAGTCTTTAGAATCCGTTGTCATGAATTCTGACAGTTTTGTTTGTTATTGTATGTTTGTTTCTCTTATTGTTTTTGTAGATGTAGAGTTCTTTTCTGAAACCTTGGAGAGATATCACAGCCAGCATGCGCAAGCAGAAATCATCAAAGTGAATCGTAACATTGGAATGCTTCAGGTTGATGCCAAGGACATGAAAAATAAACTGATTCCATCACCTCTCAGATGCCTTGAGGTAGGTAGTTTTATTTCTGTAACAATAGAATGTTCCTGTATAAATCTGTATCACATGTCGAAAATTTTGCACACATGTTTTGTTATTCAAGGCATAATAATCTTTGGTGAAATTAAAGGCATTGAAACTTTCCGTTGCTTGCAAGTGAAGTTTTCTTCTTGTCGCTACAAAATGCAGACAGTAATGAAACGTGATACCTTGTTATCTTTTATCTGGACCTGAGATCAGGGAGTT
>JAIPMN010008967.1:0-32369 GCA_020650975.1 Apostichopus californicus | reverse complement strand
GCCTTAGATGCAATTTGGTGCTCCAAATGAGATTTTTTTCTCATTTGGAAATGAAAAAGGGGTTTTCTGACTTGCGGAGCGGGGGGGGCGGAATGATACTTCCGCCCCCATATTTTTCACTGTGGGGGGGCTGGCGCCCCCAGCACCCCCGGTTCCTACGCCCTTGGGGGACGGGTACGGGTAAGAGCAGGGGCGGACTGGGTTTTAAAACCGGCCCGGGCATTTTCCACCTAGACCGGCCCATTATTCATTGATATGCTACTTAAATAGTGATCGCCGTCCGTAAGGTTTTTTAAAGTTCAGGAATGCCTAGATGCAAAATGGTGCTATATTTCTCAATTTTGTAGGTGACAATAATCCTTTAAAAATGACCCAAAAATAGTTTTCCAGAAGCAACACTTGAATAAACTAAGGAAAGCTAAAATACGTTTACAAAAATAGACAAAAATATATGTTTTAGACTGGATTTCATTTAGTTTTTCAAGCATTTTGTGACAACATGCTTGAAAATAATCGAAAAAACCTAAATAAAATCCATTAGCACGGACGGGTTGCCAATAGCACGCTCTTTTGTTACGAACTAACAGACCAAATAACATGGTGATTTCATGAGCTGCTGATTCCCACAGTTAAATATATTTCTACACAGCCCGTCTGTATTCTATTAACTACTGTGAAAATGGGCTGTAATTTTTACCAGGCTCCCCAACCCACCGGCCCACCGGGCCTTGCCCAAATGCCCGTGTGGCCAGTCCGCCACTGGGTTAGCGGGTCTTCGAGGGCAATGGGACATACGCCTTGAAGGTTAGAAGTAATTCACAAGATTTAATCAAAACGCCCCGACAAAACATCCCCTATGTGCACTCTGTGCCATAAATAAATAAATGTTAACACTTCTAAATTTACTATTTATTTTTAATATTTCAAAATTCCACAAAGAAGAACAACAGATTATATTGCGTCAGTCCATCTACATGTTTCATTAGTATGTTGTAGAACCAGAAATTTAAAGTCGACTTTGCATCCTTTTTGAACAAATGTATTATCAAACAGCTCACACCTGGGGTAATAAACAAAAGGAAATTAAAATATTACAAAAAAAGCAACGAACAACCAACCCCCCCCCCCCTTGCCACCCACCCTCCCCTTTCGAATAACTTTGTATTGTGCTTTATTTTCCTTTTTTTCCCGTCACTTTTAAAGGTCACCTTACAGAAATGGATCGGTTGGTATCATATGCAAGGTCAGATTCGTATCACACCAAGTAAATGGCTGTTTCCATGGTGAGAACTTGCATGAAGTATCGGCATATATCCTGGAGGATGGGTGAGGGGAGAGAGCGAGGATGGGTGAGGGGAAGGGGTGAGGGGAAAGAGTGAGGCTGGGTGAGGGGAAGGGGTGAGGGGAAAGAGTGAGGTTGGGTGAGGGGAAAAGTGAGGGTGGGTGAGGGGCAAGAGAGAGGATGAGTGAGGGGAAAGGGCGAGGATGGGTCAGGGGAAGTGGCGAGGCTGGGTGAAGGAAAGAGCGAGGATGGGCGAGGGGAAGAGGTGAGGGGAAGGAGTGAGGATGGGTGATTGGAAAGAGCGATGGGTGAGGGGAAAGGGCAAGGATGGGTGAATGGAAAGAGAAAGGATGGGTGAGTAAGGGGTGGGGGAAAGAATGAGGATTGGTGAGGGGAAAGAGCGCGATGGGTGAGAGGAAAAGTGAGGCTGGGTGAGGGGGAAGAGAGGATGGTCGATGGGTAGGGGTGGGGGAAAAGAGTCAGGATAGGTGAGGGGAAATAGTGATGGGTGAGGGGAAAGAGAGGATGGGTGAGGGGAAAAGTGAGGCTGGGTGAGGGGCAAGAGCGAAGATGAGTGAGGGGAAAGGGCGAGGATGGGTCAGGGGAAGTGGCGAGGCTGGGTGAAGGAAAGAGCGAGGATGGGTGAGGTGAGGGGAAGGAGTGAGGATGGGTGATTGGAAAGAGCGATGTGTGAGGGGAAAGGGCAAGGATGGGTGAAGGTAAAGTGTTGTGTGATGTGCCTTGAGCATCGTTATCCATGGATATGTCTGCTCTTAATAAATCCTCAAGACTATCATTATTGTTATTATTTTATTGTACTCAAATCTTCGGACATAAATATAAATAACAAGAGGGATATTTTACATCTGTGCCCTACAAAATTGATGATTTTAGATGTTCTAGTTGAAGCTTAATTCGCCCAACACATCATATATACAACAGCATGGCTGTGCTCTGAACCTAGAAAGACAAGCAATAAAGACGAAAAGAAGAAAAGGAATAAAGTCTTCCCTTTTAACAACATGGACATTTCAGAAAAGAATTAATAACATGACAAAACTTTGAAACTAGTTGGGGTGTAATGGACCAGTCTTTCTTGTTCTAGGCATTGATTATGCATATCTATCTATATATATATATACAAATGTTTGCATATCATGTAAAAATTTACAAATGTACATATCATACATTCATTTGGTTTCTTTTTTTTTATACAGGTTTTACTGCCTAATGGAGTGTAACAAGAGGTTCACACCGTAGAAACAGAAAAAAACCAGCAGCAGTAAACATCAAACTATGCGCCAAAAAAGAGGTTGGGGGGGGGGAAACAATGTGACTTTTATCATGATAAAATACCATACATGACTTGTAATCAATTATGAACAAAAAATTTGAAAAAATAAACAATTGTGAAAGAATGCAATGAGGTTTAAGAGTCTGATCTAGCAAGACATCGGGAGTGACTGAACAAAACCTACAGTACGTGACCGAACTCTCGAAAACTCTCGAAAGGCGAAAGAACAAGGACTTATTCTATCTAGTGGCACCTTTGATGTCCCCAGCTCCCCCACCCGCCTGCCTCGAACAACAAAATACCATCACCCTTTTTGGAAAACATGTTACTGAAGTAGTAAACAATTTTCATACAGCTGCAATATGCTACAAACCAATTACTGCCATTTCAATAGTACTCAATAAAGTTACTGTTCTTGATTTTGAAAACAATAAGAGATACACGTTTACATATTTTAATATTTAGATGGTAATCAGTTGGAAAAAAACAGAACACTGAAGAAAAAAAACAACTACAAGATTCCATCGGGAATTCAAACCAAGGTTTATGGACGCTAATTGTATGTCCTTGGAGGTTTGAAACTAGTTCATTAAGGGAGGTAGTCCCTCCACTGCGGCCTTGCAACCTGTATCGGACAATACACCTCTTAATTGGTGAGGACAATACACCTCTTAATTGGTGAGGACAATACACCTCTTAATTGGTGACGCAGGTGTCCTCCTCTAGAGACCAATTATGATGCTATTCAACTCAAAATTAATTTGTGAGTCCTAAAAACAGATCTTGGAAGAGATTCTGAGAAAAGAACTCAGTCAAATGCATTGTAAATTATAGAAGAAGGCATATGAGAAATTATATATGTTAAGTTTTCAAAACAAACGTTTTGTGAATTGAAATTAATGAAATGATTTCTCAGGCATTGAAGAGACATAAAATGAGACACATTAAAAACTTTTGCAATGAAAAATGTTGAAGAGACAAAATATATGAGACCATTAATACTTTCTTGCAAATGAAAAATGCCCTGTGGATAACCATTAGGAGAGGTTTTAATACTGTCAGTATTCTTGGGTCATTTGTGATACATGTAGAGGCTAACTTATTGAACTATATAAAAGGGATGAAGATAATTTTATGAAAGTTGTTACTATTATCTCATCACCTCAAACAAATAACAGAAATGGGAAAAAACATGTTGCATTTATGATTGTTTAAATTTGATCAAAATCTGTAACAAATTCTGCAGTTGAATATCACCTGACAAACATCACTAGAAATGCCACAATCTGAATTTATGGATGTTAAAGTTTGAGTTTACAGTAACCAGGATGAAATTCTTAACCTTGTAATTAAACCGTGACTCATTTGCAGGCCTTTAGACGTTAACTTATTATATAGTGTACAAAAACTAGCTATGGTGATGTAATATATTATAACAAAACTTTCTCCATCATCCATTAATATTTGGTGTGTCGAGATCATACTTTTCTACATTTAGCTTCCTTTAATACAATCAGACATAATGATGATATTTAAGGCACTTTTTAATATTACATTAATGTTAATAATCTTTCCCTGATTCTATGTTGCTCAAATGGTTTTTAAGATGCTTTTTTCAAACATACCCCCCCCCCACTCCCCCACCATCCTAGACCAGTCCCTAACACCCCCGCATATCCACTTTCCCAAAACAGCCTCTGATGTTCAAATTCCACCTCATGCACCCTTCAGATGTACTTCTTCGAGTGGAACATAAGCACAACCAACCCTACACATTACAAAAACTACAAAGAATTAACAGAATTGTACTTTAGAACCTCCTGCAAGCAGGAACTTTTGAAGAAGCCATCATTGGCTTATCAAAGCCGCAAGCCGACCGAAGTCAGTCTCTTAGATTCATATTTAACATCCATGATTATGAATTGTCAATTGTCAACAACTATGTAACTGGACGACATACGTTAATCTTGGAGTGACTCGAACTCGGGACCTTATGATTGAAAGGCACCGGCGTTAACCACTGAGCTAACACTCTACTGTGCTAACTTGATCAAGACTCTCCTGCAGTAACAGCTCAGAATTACACAAATTGTGAGTTAAAGCCTTGAAGGAGAGACATAAAAAGATTCCTGCACCATTTACAGCAAAGGAGAAAAATCAGGATACTTCACTGATAGAATCTTCAAACATGTTGACCCTGTTGATAGCTGATTTTTGACATGAAGGTCACAGGTCAACTGGGAATACATTAAGGTAAACATTAGCATTTTATTAAATCAATAGTAACTAGTAATGTCTGCTTTGAAAAAAAATAGTAACAAACTTTTCTTAAGCTTGTAAAATTTTCATGTGATTTTCTCTCGACAAATCCCATTCAATTTCCATTCCATTCTGGCTGCACACACAACCAGCCGTCTTTAAATTTTTACTGCATCTTGCATTTTCATGGAGTTTTTCTTCTATTTCTGCTGCCCTATGGAAATAAATCTTTTCAATTCAGTCCAGTTCCAAGCAGACAGACATTGTTAGTAAAATTAGTAATTGTTGTAAATGTTGTAAACTGGTAGAAATGTTTCCATAGCAACGAGGACATTCCTCCATGGCAAATTTATCATAAAAACGAATGCAATCATTTTAACAGCCGTTACCATATTCTAGAGAGATTTTAGCAATACCATGGAAAAATAGATCCTTCCGTTGATAATACTTGTGACCTTCCAGCATCTGGCTTTCCTCTGATACATTCGTTTACTCTTTTCAACAACATACTTGTTATGCTTTCATTCCTCGTAGCAATTTCATTCCTCGTAGAATCGTCGGATACTATTACCGCACATGATTACACTTGGCCGTACAAACTACATTACTGACGTTCCTCTGGTAGAGTTGTTTCCATAGCAACAAGACACTCCTCCATGGCAAATTTATCATATAACGAATGGCAATAGCTTTAACAGCCGTTACCATATTCCTCGGGGAGATTTGAGTAATGCCATGGCAACTAGATTCTTCTGCTGATAATTCTTGTGACATTCCAGTCTCTGGCTTTCCTCAAATGGAGACTATGGGTAGTTCCTCTAAGCCCCGGTTTCTGTGACTGTTGTACCTGTATCTAGCGAGATCTTTGCGAGTGACGATACCAACGACCTGTTTAGAAAGACAATTATCTAGGAGTTTACAACAACAATAATTTACCAAATTGTCAATTCTATGATATTATATGTATGCGACAATTTCCACAAACCATTGCATTCTTGGGAAAGAACTAACAATAGCAAACAACTGAAACAATTTCTTCATTGGAACAATAATATCTTTCAGATATTTTGTCCTATCACACTTATTGATAAAGCCTAGTGTTATGATTGTCACACAGGTCTTTGTGCAAAACTAAACTGGGAATTTTGGAATCAAGCTCATTAGATTCTACCACTGTATATGCAGAATTAACACTATGCTATGCAGTTATGATCAGTTTAGAACTATAATTTTGATAAAGATCAAAATTAGATATGTTACATGATCTTATCATCATTGGTAGTTGAATCATAATTAAGGACTCCATATTATTGTGTCCTAATATTTAGATTTTAAATAAAAAAGCTTCAAACCCATAATTCTTTGAACAATTCGATTCCACCAGGAAAAACTTCAAATCAAACTTTTACTAAAAAAAATTTGCCTTCCTGAAGGAGGACAACACTATTAGAAAACAGCCACCACAGAAGCAGATAGGCTTTGCTAGAGCTGCCATTGTTGTTACCATGGTAACTATTGTGACCTTTTCATTTAACCAGTTTGTTTCATTACTGATTGTTTTCAAAGAATAATTTCCCACTAAAACTCAGATATTTTCCCACTTCGTGCTGGAGGCGATACAAGCAGACAGCCCAGCTTCAGCTACCATTGTTGTTACCATGGTAACTGTTATGGCCTTTCCTTAATCCAACAGGCTTTGTTTTGTATTACTGCTTGCTTGCACATTAATTATTGAAGTTTCATTTGAGAAGCTGCTGAATAAATATTCACTGAATTTTCGTGAAAACATTTGGCCACTAATAGATAAATTCAAATTGATTTATACACTGCCAATGTTACATACTCAAAGCAGATCCATTTTTACAACAAGAAAATTAATTTCTCTTCATGCAGTCTGTAAAGGTCAACTTCCTACTATTTTTTAGCCTCTTCTCATTTGAAACGTTTTCCGTAGAGCAATGCTGAAGCTATACATGGAAATGCATGTTGCGTTATGTGTAAATACTTACCCGATTATGGCCATCCGTGACGACTAAATGCCTAAGACCCAAAGCTCTAAACAGACGAAACATTCTCGGTAGTGAAGCCTCCTGAGGATTGTCATGTGTGTGTGAATGAGAAAAAACAAAATCAGCACGAATAACTAAAATAACCCTGAAATCTAATCCATTGAAAGTTGTTCTGTGAACTGACAATTTAAGATGCCCTCCACAGTCAGATGGAATGCAACAGTCTTTGATGTATCGTCTTCACAGAGTCATAACAGGTAAGTTACTCCATTTAATGATTTAGTTGACCATTCCGAGCAGATTTGACTTCAATCATTGACTTGGGTCATTGTATCGCTCATTACAGAAAGAAAAATGATGAAATCTATGAATGTAGCCATGACTTGTTACACACCCAATTCCTAATGAGTTAAGGTTTTCGTAATGGAACCAACTCAAGTTACTATCAATTAACATTACCATTGTATATAGCGGTTCTGCTAATTCCCGGGCCAACAAGTGATATGATACCGATTTGCCACATCCTCCCTCGCAAATATCTAGAGTATAGTCATTAAATGTTCTCGATTGGGTTGGACATGTCCGACGGAAAATTCATTGTTTTGTTCATGGAAATGTATTTTTCTTTAAAACATTCCCTTATCTTTACATATTAAATACATAAATACTTTACATACATATTCATGAATATTCATGGTATTCATACCTGCCATAAGACTCATGTTTTCATGTACCATCTCATGCTGGGATTTCTAAATCACACATGAAAAGAAAATCTTAACCCGATAACACAAAGTAAAGCTAATTTTTACATGGTGTTGTCTTATAAATCTCCAGGTTTTACACCATCGAGCGGTCGGCACATCTGGTCACAACGACTTCCTCTCTTACATTTATTATAACATAAACATACTAACCTTTGAGACTGAGTAAGGTGATGGGTTCATGAAAGGTCGTAGGTCAATGGAGCACTCCCTCTCTCTGTCAGTGATGCTGATATCTGCTATTTCGGTGAAGCGGGGATACTCGTTCCTAAAGTCGTCCAACTGGATTCGTTTTCTTGGCTCGTTGGAGGTAGGCCACGATGTGAATGCCTGTGTGACAAAAGGTAGGTATCAATGGTACATTACAACAACAGATGATGTGTCTCAAGCTTTAGTATCATCCCTCTCTCTTCAAACCATTGTGGGTCCTACAACTTATGGTGGGCAAGGTCGGGAGTGGTGGGGGTGGGTTGGGGGAGGGGCCAGTAGGAATACTTTAGAAGGAATACATTTCTTGACTCGTTGGAGGTAGGCCACAATGTGAATGCCTGTGTGACGAAAGGTAGATATCAATGGTACATTACAACAACAGATGATATTTGTTAAGCTTTAGTATCAACCCTCTCTCTTCAAACTATTATGGGTCCTACAACTTATGGTGGGCAGGGCTGGGAGTTTTTGGGGTGGGGGAGGGGGCAGTGGGAATACTTGCATAATTATTGGAATGCTTATTGTCTCTGTTGTTACATGTAAACTTGTTCTTGTGTGCATCATTTGAGTTGCTGATTCCACCATCCTCCAACACTTTACTAGATTCCTAAGGTTTTGCATATATATAAGCTTAATTTCAACTTGAAAAGTAAACAGTCACGTACCTTATTCTTCAACAACACAGAGAGTTGAGACCGGATAATGAGGCCCCGGAAGGTCCCACCTAGAATACGAGTCTGTGGAAGTGAAGAGGTGTACATGGATCATACCGATATGATCACAAAGATCTATTCGTCGTCCACCGGTAACTGCAAACTAGAGTACTAAAGACCATCGATGGTAACCAAACATGACATTCGACCTCAGTCTAGAAATACCGCAATTTAACCTAATTCTGAAACTGTCAGTAACATTTTGCAAGACCTAATGAAGTTTCACAGATATGTGATAAGGTGAACAGACATCCCCGATTTTCCATGGACAGATTAAGAGTGTCCCCAGAACTACCCCCAAAAATTATTGAAAGGTTCCTCTGATCTTTGCCTTTTGGCTTTTTCGTGCATAGAAACATGATAAATGCTGGTGTTTAGAAAGTTACAAACGTGCAGCTCAATCATCTTCTTTATCTTCACTGATATTAAGCCAACACTGAGATCGTTAAATAATTTCACAGACTGTAATTTTTAGTCTCACACTCTTTTTGCATAAGAAGAGAACCTCCTCTTATCTTCAAATTCTTTAATCTTGGAGAATTTTTTTTTCTGACAAAATACTTGTTTATGTCGGAGGTAAAACAGGAACCTGGCCATTTGACAAACATCTCTTCAAAAAAAGGCCTCCCCAAACACTGAGGTGCCCTTAAAAAGTGTTGAGTTTACCAAGTTTAGTAATGTCAAAATGAGTGGGTCGACATCAATATGACAAATGTCCCCAATTTCCTGACAAAAATAATATATACTGTTACTTGTCATTTAGCCTTTGAAGAAGATCCTGCTAGGATCGAAACGTCAGGCCAACTTACTTTTACACAATAATAATAATATGAAGGTAAGCTACTTGCAGGTAAATGTTGACTTGAAACTAACAGTTAACTTATATAAATCTGGCAATAACGACCTATGAAAAAGGCCTAATATGAAACAGTGTCAGATACATATGATATGCATGAGTATTGACTATCTGCATAGAAAACCATACAAAAGCTAGCATGTGTGTTGCTTTGCATATCATTAACTCTGCTGCATGACATCATTATAGTGACCTGCTTGCATACATTGTATCACATTCGCTAACAGAATAGGGAAACCTGGTGACAGCCAAGCAGGCGTGTTGTATTTTACATATGACTACCACTGATATCATTATATTGACCTGTTTACATTACATTGTATCACATTCATCAGTATTCACTTACAAAATAGGGAAACCTGGTGACAGCCAAGCAGGCATGTTGTTTTACATATGACTACCACCGACACCATTATATTGAACTATCACATTCGTCAATATTCGCTGACAGAATAGTGAAACCTGGTGACAGCCAAGCAGGCATGTTGTTTCGCATATGACTGTCACTGCTGCTTGACACCATGACCTGTTTGCATATATTGTAAAACATATCTGTCGACTCATAACTACCCAATCCATTATTCATACAACAGTGACATTGATTAACTCACTAAGATCATCAATTTAAAACATAAAATTCGGGACTTTTATGAAGTGGCTACAAGATTGACCGACAGAATATGAGACCGAGAGGACTGCTAAAAGACAATTATCGGCCTAATTGGGACTTCTTACTTCCCTGCCTAATATGTCACACTTACCTCATCATAGGGATCAACCACAGGGAATCCATTGTGATCATTTTTTAGTAAAATGTCCATAAGTCTGCCCACATTTTCTATGGTGTTCAAAGTGACCACTGGATGGTTCATGACATCACTAGAAGGAATTAAATAAAAGAATAATAAAGCAACTGATAACAATTTGGAAGGAAGAAAATAGCAGATCAATGTTAATTTTATTATACATTAAAGTTCGTTCAAGTACTGTAGGTTTTTATATTGTATGTCTATGCTTAGCTGTCAACAAATATTTTAAAAGTCTACTACCTTTATAATTGCCCACAAAAATTAAACAGAGAAAACTACACAAGATTTTTCTTAATTCCACAATGTATGGAGACATGCAAAGAATTACCCAAATTTTTACAAGCAGCTAATTAAGTTGATGTTGAAAAATTTATTGATGCTACCTCATATTAAATTACTAATCTTCATTTTAAACAGTAAAAGTTTTTTATTTATTTTTTATTTAATATTTTATCTCTAATCACCAACCTTGCTTTGATGTGAGAGGATACCGGTGGTGGGCCCCAATGAAGAAGAGGGACGCTATGCAGTTCTATATGGATGTCATAGAGGCCGTGGTTGAAGATGTCACCGACCCACTTTGCGGTAATGAGGACCAGCATGAGAGGCAGGCCGTAGGTGATGTTGTGAGTCGCTTCCATCAGAATGACAGTCAGTGAGATAGTCATTCTGATCACCCCACCTACGAAGAAACAATAGGAGAAACAATAGCAGAAACAATAGAAGAAATAGTAGAAGAAAGAATCGAAGAAACACTGGAAGAAAGAATGGACGAAACAATGAAAAAAAACAATAGAAGAAACAATAGCAGAAACAATGAAGAAAGAATCGAAGAAACAATGGAAGAAGAGTAGCAGAAACAGTGGAAGAAAGAAAGGATGAAACAATGAAAAAAAACGATAGAAGAAAGAGTAGAAGAAACAATAGCAGAAACAGCAGAAGAAAGAATAGAAGAAACAATGGAAGAAAGAGTAGAAGAAACAATGGAAAAAAAGAGTAGAAGAAACAATGGAAGAGAGAATAGAAAAAACAACAAAAGAAACAATAAAAGAAACAGTAGAAGAAACAATAGAAGAAACAGTAGAAGAAGCAGTAGAAGAAACAATAGAAGAAACAGTAGAAGAAAGAATAGAAGTAACAACAGAAGAAACAATAGAAAAAACAGGCAAAACAATAGAAGAAACAATAGAAGAAACAATAGAAGAAACAGAAATAATGACCTTTTTAAGAAAATGTCACAAGAGAAATAAAATACAAGTTACAAAATGATGGCTTTTATTCTTTCAAATTAGTTTAATAAAATTTTTTTTTGTAAAGTTGGAATACTAGAATATATATTACATGAGAAGAAACAATTGGTCCAACCACCACTTAAACAGCATGTACCACTCCTGAGGTGCAAAACTTTGAAGATTATTCACCATTGATAATTTTCCCACTACTTTGTGATGTCACGCAGGGAAATCGTTGTTTGGTTCTTTCACTTAGTTCCCACCAAGAAATCACCAGATTTAATCTTGATGAAGTTACATGAATATGCATAACCAAACCTAACAATGATAACATAACATTCATCCATGCTGTTGAATCGGTTACATACCTAGATATCATGATGTTAAGTTTGAAAGAAAACGAGCCCGTTGATGTAATCCATATCTGATATAAGGAGGCGGTGTAATCCATGTCTGATATTATTTCATGAATAAGGAGGTGCATTACCTGGTAGCTATTCCAGTCACTATATAGGAGTACTTACCAAGCTGTGCAGCTGCCCCTATTAAAGCATAAAGTCCACAAGCTGAGAATACCTGCAGAAAAACCAAGGAAAACATACAAAATTATCAAGGACTGCTGTGTCTATCTGGTAAAATCACAGAATAAAATGATGGCAAGGTGATATAGTGAAATGGGATGAGAGAGGGCAGGAGCAGAATTGGGGACGGGGGAAGGGTAGGGGTAGGAGGGCATGGTCCTAAAATATATATTCAAGAAAGAAAATGATGCCTTTTTGAGGATTGTCAACTCCCTGCCATAAAAACATGATCAGAAAAGTTCTACATAATACAAGACAGTAACCTTTTTCAGGGATAAGACCATGAATTATTTCTTTCTGTCAACTTGGCTCAAAACTCCTGAAATAGATTACTGGAGCAAACGGGATAGCTATCAAATGTTACTGTGAATCGATACAGAGTGTTCGTTGATTTTCACAAAGGGTAGGGTAGGGAGGGAGGAAGGCAGGGTGCGAGTAAAGCGACCGTGTGAGTACTTACTTCAGGTGTCGGTGATAGATAGTGAAGAAACATCCCAAACAACCTCCCCCAGGCAGCGCCAGCCAGAAGACACGGTATGAACAGACCGCTGGGGATGCTCAGGCCGTAGGTCAGAGTTGCCAGGAGAAAGTATATCACGCAAAATGGGAGAAGGGTTAGAAAACTGATGGAACCTGTCGGTAAGAAACACAACGAGAGAAGAAGAGACGTTCTTCTGTGAGTGTGCGTGTGTATATGTTTGTTTGAATATGTTTGTGCGTGTATATGTTTGTTTGTATATGTTGTGCGTGAGCTTGCTGTTGCCTTCTAGTCATTTGCAAAGACGAGAAGCAATTGAGATCCTTTGCACAACGATTTTATTCAGCATTTGATTCTTAACTCAATTCCCAAGACACGAGGGTTTTTTCCACATCATTAGTGGGATCCAAATAGAACAAGGTCAAATGACTTCTTTCAAATCTTAAAGCAGACCTTTTCCTCTAGAGAGAAATATCAAAACTATTAAATCCCACTTTAGGGTCTGGAACGACAAAACACAAGTTAAAAGTATAGTGACATACAGTAAAAATCTTAATTTTTCATATGCTTTGAAACATTTAGTCATTGGAATACAGAATCAGTTCATATTCAATTCCTATTCAATTCCATCATTATTGCAAAGGATGTGAGAACTGGGATCATCTTTGAGGGTGATGGGTATGGGGGTAATTTACAAGAAAAGGCAAGAGGCATACTTATTTCAGTCATATATAACCAGGACCACTCTACATCAGACTGGCACAGACACTTTCAGCTTAAACACCTGACTCAAGTAAAACGGCAAGAAAGAAATTCTAGAATATCCAGGAACGATTAACGTGAGACATTTCATTCCTCACCTTCCCGAGCATGAAACAGAGTCTTCACCGACTCTTCTGGAGTTGAGAAGAACAGGGAGGCGGAGGCACTGTATTCCCCATCGCCACAAAAAAGCTGCAAGAACAAATCAAGTAATTTGTACTACTGTAATACCTATGAATTCTGACCTGGAGAGGCTATTCTACATACTGTGTGAATGGCTGACAGTCTCTTTCAAGGTATCTACTGAGACAATTCTAAATAACTTGTAATACTGTAAGACCTATGTTACCTGACTTGAAGAGGCTTTTCTACGTACTGTGTGGATGGCTGACAGTCTCTTCCAAGGTATATACTGAGACAATTCTAAATAATTTGTAATACTGTAATACCTGTTACTGACCTGAAGAGGCTCTTCTGAGTACTTTGTGAATGGCTGACAGTCTCTTCCAAGGTATATACTGAGACAAGTCTAAATAATTTGTAATACTATAATACCTATGTTACTAACCTGAAGAGGGTTTTCTACATACTGTGTGAATGGCTGACAGACTCTTCCAAGGTATCTACTGAAACAATTCTACATAATTTGTACTACTGTAAGACCTATGTTACTTGACCTGAAGAGGGTTTTCTATGTACTGTGTGAATGGCTGACAGTCTCTTCCAAGGAATATACTGAGACAATTCGAAATAACTTGTACGTCTGTAATACCTATATTACTGACCTGAAGAGGTTTTCTACGTACTGTGTGAATGGCTGACACTCTCTTCTAAGGTATATACTGAGACAATTCTTAATAATTTGTACTACTGTAATACCTATATTACTGACCTGAAGTGGATTTTCTACATACTGTGTGAATGACTGACAGTCTCTTTCAAGGAATATACTGAGACAATTCTAAATAACTTGTACTACTATAATACCTATATTACTGACCTGAAGAGGGTTTTCTACACACTGTGTTAACGGCTGACAGTCTCTTCCAAGGAATATACTGAGACAATTCTAAATACTTGTTCTACTGTAATACCTATATTACTGACCTGAAGAGGGTTTTCTACATACTGTGTGAATGGCTGACAGTCTCTTCCAAGGAATATACTGAGACAATTCTAAATAACTTGTTCTACTGTAATACTTATATTACTGACCTGAAGAGGGTTTTCTACATACTGTGTTACCGGCTGACAGTCTTTTCCAAGGTAGATACTGAGAAAGCTGAGAGAGACGGTGAGGATTGCTATGGCGATGACCTCCATGACACACATACTACCTCTATAGACATATCTGTAAGTAAATAACAGGAAGAGTAATTTTATTTTTTTATTAAGTTATTTTATTCATATTTCTTTCATATATATCTGGTACAGAGGTTAAAGAATAAATGAACTCAAGATTTACTGACCATTGGAAGTCAAACGTTGGCAACAAGTAGAATAAGAGTGTTAGAGGGAGTTTTAAATAGTTTGAAAAATACTTCCAACAATAATGCCTTGTATAGATTTTAATATTGATGTGAGTTCTCATATTATGTAATTTTTTGTCATGTACTTTCTTACATACCTCAATAACAGGAATTCATTGCTGTTCTATTTTAGTGTCATCACCTTGTAACTGTAATGAATGCCCCCCAAAGCAGGATGATGTCACAAAATGTCATCATATTGTGAATGAAACTATTTGTAAATGCACCACAGTCCAAACATAACACAAAAAGTTCTACTCGCCAAACTCATAAAAGAACAAATCAATCTACGAACATTTGAAAAGTACAAATGAAAACGGAATGCTCCGTGGGGTAGACCTTACTTCATTCTAAATACTGTGATCTTGTAATTGATTGCATTGAAGAGCGCCCCCAACAAACCACCAATGACGCCCATCAACAGGAAGAGCAAGATCTCGTAACCATGGTAATCGATTCCCTTGAAAATGAAAAAAGAAAGAGAAACCCTGCAGGGGCAACATGGTACTTGGATTTCAGAGTGATCATGAATTAAAACTGGAGAGCTGTAAAGAACGACGAGGTCAAAGGTCGGTTCAGATGAACTGAGAACATAGCCGTGTTTAGGCCTCGTCATAAAATTCATTCTAAAGAAAAGGATATGCAAAGAGCTAAGATAATGCTGTCAAAGGTCAGTTCAGCTGAAAATGAGCACAATCAATGCTACTTTGTTATAAAATGACTTAATATAAAACTGATAAGTAAACGACCTGTGATGTAATTGTGACATAAAGACAAAAGAACTATTTCACTATACAATAGCTCCTAAACAATAGGATTAGAATTAAAAATAATTCAAATCATTGACATTCAGATACAATCTCTTTGCTCTACAGATGGAGCTACTCGGCACTACACATTGCGGCAGTTTTCTGTAAACTGTTTGTTTCACGAGAGGGCCATGGGAACATGCCCACGGTGGGACCATGGATCAAGGATAATGTTATTAACTTAATAATGCGGCACCAGATTACGTAACAAAAAAAGACTTTGATTTTGTATGCTCCAAGTGATAGATAAAGGTCTGCCAATAAAGTGATTTAAAGTCATTCCGCCATTATACTGATAACGATGATGGCGGTGATAATGATGATAATGAAAATGGTGATAATGATGATGATGATGATGATAAATTGATGATGATGATGATGATGATGATGATGATGATGATGATGGTGATGGTGATGGTGGTGGTGGTGATGATGATGATGATGATGATGATGATGATGATGATGATGATGATGATGATGATGATGATGATGATGATGATGATGATGATGATGATGATGGTGGTGATGGTGGTGATGATGGTGGTGGTTGTCCTTGCCATCGCCATCATCTGCATTTCACTGGAAACAACCCCAGCAAGTAATGTGAAGTAACCACTCTTGCCAATCCGCAGTTAGTTAAAATATATTGTCTTTAATTCAGAAAGAGACCTACACAGAAATAAAACTTACCGTGAATTCGCCAAAATTAATAAGACCGGGGCTTGAGAGGCTCCACGGGTTGCCGTTGTAGTAACTTAGGAGGACGTTGAGGGTGAACGAACAAGTCATCGAGGCAAAGAACTGCGAGAAGGAATAAAAAAATAAACATGGAAGAGATGTGTTATTGCCGAATAAATTACAAGCTCATTCTGCACGTTTTTCGCATTCTTCATGATTAATCTCCGAGTTATATGACTGATTTGGTGAAACGCTACACTCCAGCTAGGGCATTACTGTCCCAAAAGTCATCTTTCTCTAGTCATTCCTTGTCCTAACAAAGTCACATATCTTTTTAGGCTTGAGTATGGGCATTAATCTTATTGTTGTTTTATTCACATTACTGTGCCAATTTGTTTATATATATTTATATTTTTATGTTCTTTATTGTGGTTTATATCCCTGTCTTATATCATTTTTTTCTTTTATTGCTGTTGTTATTACTTTTAGGTTTTCTTAAGTTTGGTAATTTTGTATTCCAGGTATTGGTTCTTTTGTACAGTGCTCTTGAGCATGTTTTATTTCACGATAACAGCACTTTAATATATGGTATTTATTATTTATATTATTATATATTAGGGATTTGGAATCTCTGCTTGGGAGAGATTTTAAAGTATATTTATCTGGCAGGTTCGTATAAAATCGAATTAACGATCACATTTTAAAGAAAAGTTAAGTTATGTGTCATATGATGAAGAAGGGATGAGCACTTCTTTAGCTGAGAAGTTTAATTAAGGAAGAAAGTCGCACAAGCTGTCATCACCAGCATAGAGTAAAGAAAAAGTTTTACCATGAAAACAGTTCGTTTGAATGTAATATATGAACATATGTACATATTAAATACCTCATAGTTAGATAGAAGGAATGGACTCTAAATTACATTTTGGCACAACAGCATCAAAATATACCAAGAGAAACTGCATCTACACCCTCCTCCCCCACCCCACCCCCAGCAACCCCCCCCCCATCACCCACCCACATATGCCAAATCATTTGTTTTCTTTCCAAATCCTGTATGAAGAATCCTGGTGGCAATGCAACATTTATTGTATATACTTACAATTCTCCAAGTAAGAGACTGGTTCCAGAAACTAGCGCCCTCTTCTAAACTGAAAAGCACCCCTCCTATAGGAGCACCAAAGGCAGCCGCGACACCGGCTGCGGCGCCACCAGAGACAAAATCCCTCTTTTCGTGGTCCGTTCTGAAATCTCTGAATATCTATCAAAGAAAATTTTAACAAACTCACATCTACCTGATTTTCCTGTTGTTTGTGACGGTTTGATAACAAACCAAAAAAATTACCATATTTATTTCTTCAAAGTATAGCTAAATAGTATAAAATGGAAAAGCACGATCCCTAATTTAACGTGTGAAAGGTGACTTCCATACATTCCTGCTCTGGGCCGAAAAACAAGTTTATTTGCTATTTCTAGAAATTTATTTTACAATTCCCTACTCACTATTTTAACTTTGCCTTTACTGAAACTTTAAAAACAAACTATAGATTCTGAAACTTTTAATCAAAAAAAATTACCTTCAAATCCCTCTTAAATGTTGTGGATTTCCCCTGAGATACTCCGGCTGCGACCACCGATCCAGCGTGAATCATAGGTCCTTCCTGCGACAGAAATCAACAAAACGTTTGGGAAATTCAAAAGTGCGTAATACAGTGAATCAAAATAACCTAGTATATTAATAATGCACTTTATAGTTTTACATGAATATTCACATAATCATTTGCATTTTATTAATGTGTGTAATAGGGCAAACTGACGATGAGGAGTTGAAGTTAAGCATAATCCATATTTAGTCGATACCACTCCATTCAAGCATTCATCTTTCTAACGAATAACTACGAAAAGCATCTCTTGGGACAAATCATCACTCTAAGACATGACTTTTGTCACTTGGATACCAAAATGCATTAATTCTCATGTTTGCCAGTAACATTAAAAACGGTCTAGTGAAATTGTACATCAATGCTAATATTACATTGATACGGATTGCATTGCAACATCTACAGCTTGTATGGACTCAACTCTAAGTGGCTAAACTGCTTTCAGATAACATGCAAAAGTTGAGTGACCACGAGTAGGTATTTGGTAAGTAGAAACCAAAACCGCCATGCAAGTACTTTTAATATCAGGTTTGTATCAAGCAACATGAATCTCATATCACAACAAAACAAAACTCAAAGAAAATAATTCTGTCCCAAAATGTTAGTTTCAGCTCATTCTCCCTTTTTTTCTCCTCTGGTGCATCCCTCAACTACCCACCCCCTACCACCCCCCCTCTCCCCCACACATACAAAAAACCCTCAAATGACACAGGTTCACATGTACATCATAAAAATTTAGAGTAAATTTTAAATTTAAGAAGTGAGAATAGTTTCACCTTAAAGTCTTGCAAATATGGTCACAGTTTGCACACTGGTGACTTTTGTTTCCAAATATTCCTGATTTATTCTACTTCAAGGTAGGACCAGGGGAGGTTGATCAAGCCATTGAGTGATAATTCATGCATAGAAACATCTGAAGTTTTATCATTTCCCAAGTTTCGACAAGACATTCGTTACCTTGCCCACTGCTAAGCCACCGGAGACTGCAAATATAATGCCAATGACTTTGCACAGGAGGGTCTTGAAGCGCACCACATGAGGGACTAGGACACCGTTTAAATAACATTTGATCTGAGGAATGCCACTGCCGGCAGCTACAGGCTGGAAGGAAATGGAGAGATCGTGACAGGGTTATTATCTACTAACTACTACTAATCGACTAACGATGTAACTAAAAGATTCAAAAAGTGCTACGAGAACTAACTAGAGCTTAAACGGTGACTGCAGGCAGAAATATAGTCTTGATATATCATAGTTAAAAAAAAAATTTAAAAAAAAAATATTTCAGTATTAGTAAATGTTTCTATAGTTACTATGGTATTCAAGGATAAACAAATTTAAAATATGCAAAAATTTTGGGATGCTCCTTTAAGGAATAAATTGATGATGACATGTTAATGCTTAGTCCATTGTTTTATAAATTCTAATAACTCAACAATAACCAAAACATATTCTTATAACTTCATATAAAAACAATAGAGCACCCTTAGATGACATTCCAATACCATTTGTCATTGACAAATTTGTAGTGCATTGTAAACATGTCATTTGAGGTCTTAAACTTCTTATGTTTTTACTGTTGAGTTTTTTGTTGTGTCTGAGAAACTGACCTAATTGTCTGTGTGTTAGTCTAAGTAGGCCAGCCACTTTAAGTCAGGAGCCTCAAATGTTCAAAGGCAAATTTTCTCAAACATTTACAAGTTGTATGGCAATCAGGACTAAATGGAAACCTTTATAAAATGAATTTTTGTGCATAAAATCACACTTTTAAGTATTTGCATATGTGGCAATAATGAGGTTTACAAATTTTTTCCCATGCCCGAATTACTGTAAATGTTAAGATTTTGTGTACAAAAACCTCCACCCAAGTTTTGTAACTGTACAGCAGTTAAATCTGGTCTTTTTCACACTTGCTACAACATCTCTGCAAGTGTGTAGATGCTTTGGTCATATTTTTACAAATGCATTTTTTCTATTCAATAGCTCATCACTTATAAATACACCTGGAATAAAGTCTTCATAGGGACTTCTGTTCAACCTCACTTTACATAAAATTTAAAAAAACTAAAAATAGATATGAAATCATATATATGTTTGCACACTCAATCTCATGCACTTCTCTACACTGCTTGAAAGCTATTGTGCAACAACAGACTCCAGGAAGCCTGCATGGAATCAAATTTTGCAACTTGTTTGACAAACGAGCCTCTTCATTTCCTTCATGGCTGAAATTACACATGAGGAAACTGAAACTAGAGTGACAACTATTTGTGCTTTTGTATTCATTTCAAAAACAAACCCTTCCTGCAGACTAATAGGAAACCTTTTAAGGATGCTTCTACACTAGACCCAAATCTGATTTCCTGATCTCATCAGGAGATCAGATTACCAGTGAACTATAACATGCCTTAACCTGGGCGCATTTACACTAAGCTCCTACTCTGATCCTCCCTGTGCATGGCGAGTGCTTAAGCCGAACTGGTTTCCAGACGTATTGCGAAAGAGCAGCTCACGAGCATGTGCACTAAATGTATAAAACATTTC
This sequence comes from Apostichopus californicus, assembly GCA_020650975.1. Classification (NCBI taxonomy): domain Eukaryota; kingdom Metazoa; phylum Echinodermata; class Holothuroidea; order Aspidochirotida; family Stichopodidae; genus Apostichopus; species Apostichopus californicus. Next base: position 11,902 of record JAIPMN010008967.1, on the reverse strand, counting down.
TGATGCTGAACAAACAATTACATGTGTAGGTTGTGTTATCATAATAAAAGACTGTTGTGTTGTAGTGTATACAATCGAATTAGCACATTACATGTACTGCACTTAACTTGCAGAGGAAAGCTAGGCCTTGCCTAAGAATTCTACATCTTGACTCCAACATCCGGATCTCGGGTCATGGATGATCCTAGAGCATTTACAACTACAAAGCCTGATCTCGTGCTCGGGATCTAATCCTCCCCCCTTGCCAAGATCAAAATTGGAGTATCAGATCCGGATCCGATCTGCATTTACACTTCAACCATTGATCTTGCGCAGAGGATCTGATCCTCCAATTCTGATCCTCAGCAGGGGATCAGATCCGGATCTAATGTAAAAAGCACTAAGAGAACGAGGTTCATCCGTTAAACTGTTATCAATGTATCGAAAACTAGAAAATAATGGGAGTTTGCCTGTTAATATTGAATCCACAATATGTCTCTGTACTCTGTTGCATGAATTTTACATACCCTTGAAATATCACTAGATGGGACAGATATTTATTTTTTTTACGTACTTTCAGTTGGGTCTAAATCAATTTTCCATCATGATGGAATGAGAGTGAAAACACTGACAGAAAGAAAGATGCGACGACTCAATAATGGAAAGAGTTGAGAGCCGATCTTGGCTATTATTACCTCACCGTAGACTACAAGCATGGCGGCCAGAAAAACTAAAACGACATCGATCCCCATCCATAAGAAAAAGGGGATCAGGATGGATATGTCATCAACTTTATGTGCAAAATCTGGTGAAAACAGAGCCAATTAAGGAAATCATCTTGCATAAGAAAGTGACCTCTTGAAGAATACCCTGACAGATTGAAACATGGATTGAGAATAATAGTATGCACTATATATAACATGGTGTGAAATATATGCTCTAAAAAAAAAAAAAAAAAAAAAAAAAAAGATTAACAAAAATATATCCACAATATGCTCTCAGAACTTTATGGTAACTGGATAGTTTTGGTAGTAATTTCCTCAGGCCTTAGAAAAATGAGGTAGAGGGTAAAGGAAGCTCATCTCCCTCCACCTCCCCTCCCCTCCCCTCCCCTCCCAAAACATTCTGATAGCTTCCTACTCAATTTATGCAAGACTTGTCAGTGCTGCAAGAACAAGATGTTTTCCAATCTTTTTTAAGTTAAATGTTGAACGGGTAAATTATAAACAATGACCAAGTATCCAGGGGGGGAGCTCTAGTCTTGGGTCTGTCGATAGGGTGCCCAGGAAAAGATGAGATAAAGAATAATGTATTCTCAATTTCATAAGATGATCTTAAAAGCAAAACATTAAGACTTCAAAAAGGGGATATAGTGACATATTTGACATAATTGCGTGGAGCCTGGCACTTTGCCGCCACTGTATATCTGTTCTTTAAGGATACAGGAAGCCACCAATGAATACTTTGATCCTGCCAGGACATCGATGCAAATGTCTACACCAGCCGCGATAGCCGCCGTAGTCATGCCAATGAGAAGCATCACAAACCATCTTTTCATCTCCAACTGCCAGATAAACTTTGGAATTTTCTACAATTGAAGGAAAACGAAAACATTAAAACCAGAATGCATTGTGGTTTCGATGATGTAACATGAGCAGTTTTCTTCATGAATCTGACGTAATGTATAGTGGTACATGTTAACAAGGGTTTCACAATTTGACCTCTGATGACCCCAAATGACCTTTGACCTCCACCAAAAACTTTAGACTTCTTGTACGCAATGTGGTACTTCTACACACTAAATATGACCTTCCTTTCTAGAGATATCGTGTTTACAAGCTGGGCGTCACAAACGCACACACACGCATACACACATACGCCATCATGAATGCATCGGTTACGATTATCATCGAAACCAAAAATGATGTCGGACAATAATACATAAAACAGGATAATGTTTAGATAATTTTAACGGTTATCATCATAATAGCCCCAAAACTCAGCATGCTTCATAAAAGAGTATGCTACATTTGAACTTACTGTGACAGTAGTTTCTAAACTATTAATCTGGAATTTCCAGAAACTATTTTTGTTGTTTATAAAATATTCCCTTACGTTGAGAAGGATTAAATTTATATATTCGGGTGTTTCAGTGAGGTGAGATTTCTATGAGGGAGGTGTTGCACTTAAGCTAAAGTTTGACCAGCCCAGATAATCAATTATCTTTTCCTACACGGTTGCAACATAGGTTACTTTTTAATGTTCAATATTAAAGTAATGATCAAGACAGTCTTGTGTATTACCTTTAGAACAATTCGATGAATGGTCAACCCAAAATGGCAACATAGCTATGATTTAAACTGATGCCATAATATGTACATCACACCTGTTCAGCAGCAGACAGACATGTGCATAGTTGTGTTTATATGCAGATGCCTGTACATAGTTGTGTAGCAATAGTTACACTTGTGCAGATACATGGACAAATAGCTGACTAGTCTTATCTTCCTACAAAGTGGTAACCCAAGTGACTTTTTCTATTGTTTATTATTACTTATGGTGTTGGGTTTGCGGGTGGGGCAGGGTGGGAGGTTCCTGTGTAACGTTCAGACATGTAAATAGTTGTGCAGACATTTGTATATATTTGTATAGACATGTGTATACAGCTGTCCCAGACCTGTATGTGTTGTACATATAGTAGTTCTGCGGATATGAGTATATTTGTGCAGACATCTGTATATTGTGCAGATTTGCCTACAAAGTCTCTTCCTACAAAGTGGTAACCCAAGTGACTTTTTTTATTGTTTATTATTACTAATGGTGGTGGGTTTGGGGTGGGGGAGGGTGGGAGCTTCCTGTGTAATGTGCAGACATAGTTAAGCAGACATTTGTATATTTGTATAGACATGTGTATACAGCTGTCCCAGTCCTGTTTACATATAGTAGTTCTGCAGACATGAGTATATTTGTGCAGACATCTGTATATTATGCAGATTTGCCTACAAAGTGGTAACCCAAGTGAATTTTTCTATTGTTTATTATTACTTATGGTGGTGGGTTTGGGGTGGGGGAGGGTGGGAGGTTCCTGAGTAATGTTCAGACATGTACATAGTTGTGCAGACATTTGTATATTTGTATAGACATGTGCATACAGCTGTCCCAGTCCTGTTTACATATAGTTGTTCTGCAGACATGAGTATATTTGTGCAGACATCTGTGTATTGTGCAGATCTGTGTATATCTGTGCAGATATGTGGACATATTTGTGCAGAAATCTACAAAGTTGTTCAGCCGTTTGTATTTGAAATTACTTGGCCAATATTTACATGTGTACTCTGGGTGTTCAGAAATGTGTACAAGGTTTGTGCAGAAATGTGTATAGTTGAGCAGACCTGCCTTACTATATAACAAACTTTTGCCTAGCTGTGCAATTGTGCAAACTACATGTATAGCATTTCATCTTCAGTATAGAAACTAAACGAAAACAAAACCTGTTGAAGCTATCCACTGGAGAGCTATAGACAACTGTAGTGATCATTAATACTCTATTGTTAAACTAAGTATCAAACTATCCCGCCAGTAGAGAATACAACACAATGTATGTAAACAAATACAACCAGGAAATAAAAGAAATTCTCTCTTTTGAAGCAAAGGTTTCCATCTGATAAAGTTGATAAAAATCAAAATATGATCCTAATTGATGAAAGTACGACCCTGTCTGTACCTTTACGCCTTTACCCTTTAAAGATCCTTCATCAATATTTCTTTATTTCATTATCACATAATTTTTGGCTCAAACACTTTTTTTGTTACGTAATAAACAAGAGCAGTGACACTGCAGACTTCTTTTTGAGAAATATTGGCCAAGCTTCTTTTTGAGAAATCTGTTTTGATCAATGTCAATATTTCTAAGCAGTTTATCCATTTGTTTGTGCCAAAAATATGAGACATAGGCGTGAGATAACGATGTCATTTCCTATCCTCCCATCTTCTTTTCTTCCTTGGCCTTTAATAATGCCCCTTCTTAACAGACATAGTTTGTTACAATGTTACAAAATTGTAAACATTTGTTTTGAAAAAAGACAAAGATAAAAAAAAGTTGTTGTGTATTTTTAAGGAAATAAACACTGATTAAAGTTTGAAATAGATTTGAGAAAAGTCAAAGGCTTTAATTACTCCTAATTTGTGTTCTTGAATACTTAAAATGCACAGCTGCCTTTGTAGTATTTTTAAACCATAATGCAAAACTGTGTTGAGGTTTGATGGATGACTTCATCATAACATAGTATTTGCCAATGCTATCCTTGTAAGATAATATATCTTCAATAAGTTTTGTTTATATGAGTTCTGCAGATACAGTTGACCCTTGATAAATTTTGAGATGATATATATTAATAGATTTATACTTAAAATGACACCTCTTGGAAGTAGGAGACTTGTCAATGTTACCTTTCCTTAGCTACACAACGTTTTCACATTTAAGCCAGTTGCCTACAAACGACTTTGGCATACGACATACGACAAGGGCTATTTGCATTTCCATCATTTAGGAACATCAAATCTAACAAGGACACTCTTGTGGTTTACGACTATTTGCTTTCAGCATTCAAATGACACCACCTACGAATATTCAATATTAGACATTAAACCTAACATCGTACTTGTATATTTATCAAATTATTTGCTTTTTGCGCACCGAAGAAACATCATCCAAGAAATAAGCCATGTATGTCACCACTCATAATGCACTTAAAAGGTTGTAAACAATGCTAAAAGTAATTTCAGCAGTAGCTCAAAGATTTCCAGTACTGACCACGACATAAATGCTACGTAGAGAGTCAAATAAGTGTCCAGTCATGTATCCACTACAACATGAATGTTACTGCCACCATCCACAAAGTATGTTTCCTCACTGAGACATTGAATGGCCCTAATTTTTACACTCTTCCCCCAATGTCTGGAAAGTGTTTGGAGATTCAGTATCGACAGGAAAGTCATTTTAAGAACTTTCAGCAAGTTTTTTAGCGTAATATACAATACTGACGACAGTTAATTCCATAACTGTAAACAGTGAAAGTGATATCAATGAAAGACAACTCATCATATGTAACAGTATTTGCATATAAGGCATGTCAATGGGAACATAACAAAATGGAGATCATCGTCACGGAAACAGTAACCTGAAGAGCAGATAACATCAAACTTCAAACAATCGGTTATTTTTCAGACAAACATACATATACGTATACACGCACACATACATACACACACATTCCCACACACATACACCCTACACGCTTACATACATAAACGCATACATACATACAGTACAGTACATACATGCAGTCATACACCCATACATACATAGTACTAAAAACATACTGTACTGAATGTAATAACGCCTGCCAGCCCATCCAGCCATGCCATTACAAATATCAAAGTTTCAGGGAACCTAATTAATAATGGAAGAGCGATTCATCACAAATTTGCACTTCCCACATATTAAATCTATTTGTACTTGGTATTATATATACGACCTGTTTCCTCTCGACTTATGACTGTACTTTACAAAAAACAGTTCAAAACAACAAGAGCGAGTTTTGCAATATTTATTTAGGCGATCCATATTTTATGGACTTTCACTTTCAGAATACAAAAAACCTGTGATATTGTCTTGCAACATATTCCTACAATACAATACAATAGCTATATATGAAACAATTTCATTGAGCAACATACATCATACAGTATGTTCTGTTAGAGATATTCAGCAACTAGAACAGCCTGCTGTACAAACTAGGAGATAAATATCTGTTCTCTTCTAATGGTCAATTTGTCTAGCCGTTTTGACGGCTCTAAACTGTGTCACAATATAATATAATATGATTCCTATGTACATATGACTGCTATACATAACTGCTATACATACAATTGCACTTGTATATTAAAAATTTGCCCATTTTTAGCATAGCATTTTGATAACAGTTATTTCCTGCATTTATCTGTTGACTATAATAAAAAATCATTCATATTTCATGTTAAAAAAGGACTTGATCTACTTCTCAAAAGATTTACCCTGATACTGTACTTCAGTCATAAATGACACCATACAGTATACAAGAAAACAACCAGTTTTTGGCTATTTTTGGGGTCAGGATTTGTTAGGAATGTTATTTTATAATTTACCTGCTTGGCAAGTAGTTGTTCGTCTTCGGTATGGAGTTGATTCTCAATGACGTCATAGTCTGAACTCTGAAACAAAAAATGTACATAAATATGTGGAAATTATACAGTTTATACACATGTACCAAAAATATGAGAAAGCACAGGAAAGAAACAAATCCCAATGCAAGAGTGTGTAGCATATATACTTTGCAACCTATTTTCTGTGATGCATCTAAAAATTTTAGTGACTGGAATACTTTAATCTTTACAACAATAATGTTGCCCCGACATATGAATCTCTCTTCAAGTCTTATGGCCAATTTTGATCATTAGCTTATAGTCTAAATTCTCAAATCCTTTTCAAAATTGTAATGGAAAAAAGTAACGAAAAAGTGTTCTCTTTGCTTCAGATAAAAGTACGAGGAACCGAAGACAGCCATCCTACAACATCTGCCCTTGACAGGCATATTTGTAACTGCACATTGTATTTACCAACAAACCAGTGCTATGTTTGCAGAGATTATTGTATTCATTCTGAACAGTCAATTTAATGATCTTTGGGTAAACCTAGGTTTTCCAGCCAATTTTATGAATGAGCCTCTAGGAAACTCTTGAGCATATATTTTGGCAAAGTCATATAGTCTCTTTATTCCATGTTGAACAAAGGATCTTATATTGCCGTGGGGGGGGGGAGAGGGGGGGTTACAGAAGATATTTTTGAGGGTCTAACAAAATGGTTAATCCCCCATTATATCTTCCTTATTTTTCATTTCAAAATATTATATTTTCAATTCAAAGCGAAATAACAATCTGATTCCAATGATCGATGAGGTCATTTATCAGTTCAAATTTCTTTTAGAAGTCCTTTTAAATGTTGAGCAAAGGGTCTGATCAACCGCCACTTTTTTTAATTTTCTTTAAAGAAGATATTTTCTGAGGATATAATACAATGGTTAATTACCGCTTTTTTTTCTTTATCTTTCATGGAAAAAATGTTATTTTTAATTCAAAGCAAAATATGAAAGATTCCAATGATCGATGATCGTTTATCCATTCAAAATTCTTTAGGGTGTTGAAAAGCTTGTGAGGGTAAAATGTTTACATCAAAAGTCAGATTTCTTATAATGCATTAACTGTTTCTTTCTGTATAAGATAAGAAAAAAATATTAATGTTACCATTGTCTGTTTTGTTGTGATTTGAAATTTCAATGGATTCACCTTGGATTTGCATTTGCCTTTGCACATCGCTCAAATGTTGTTTATTCAATGAACTTTGTACAAACACGATGAGACCAGGGGAAACAAATTCTTATGAAGTACAGAAAATGTTGTGTCTGACAAATTACTGTAATGCTTTATTTTCACTGACAAAACCTTCAAAATTTATCCTCTAAAATGTCACCCATGCCTGTGCGATTTTTGGTGGACTTAACCAACAGAACATATTTCCAAATAAATTATTTTGCCTTAAAGCAGTCTGTGTGATATCACCAGATGGTGGAGATGTCAACTCAAATTGCGACTTTGAAAAATGATTGACCGTACCTGGTATCTGTCTGAGAGTACGTCCATAGCCTCAAACTCTTCACCGCTTGCTCTCTAGATAGAACAAGAAAGAGAGAAATCAAGAAGAAGAAAAATGCATGGCTGCTGGAAACAATCAAACTTAGCTTATTATAGCTTTAAATGTTACATGTATAACAGAATATCATTAAAAAAAAATTGTTTAAATGGGAGAGATTTTTCATAAAGGAAAAGTTAGAACTGATATCTCAATCATTTGGTATATCATTAGTTTCATTTGTTCACATATTTTCTTATTCCACGTAACAAAACTGCAGCCTAATTATAACTTTGAAGAACCTTCCTTTCAAAACAAATCAATATTTGATCTCCTCAAAATCTACTTCTTCTTTTGTTTTTTAAAGTTTTGAATGTACTCACATTTCTCCCTGCACTGGCATGTCTTTGACGTATGATGTTATCGCTTGATGCAGAGTAGGCGCTTGATGGTGGCTGTCAAAGGGGAAAAAAGCAGAAACACAAAAATGGAAAAATGAAGCGTGTACACTAACACGAGCATGTTTTAATTTCATTTTACCGCACGGTAGTTAGTACAGTAATTGCACATTTGGGTTATCAATTGTTTGATAAATATCATCCTTTTAAACCTATTTAGATCAATACAAGAAGGACTTATGATGGAAACCTCTCAACATCCTTGAAACAGTACAGAAATTTCCAGGCTTTTGCTTCCCTTGCTTTTCATTTACACCTTCAAACAGCATTAATGATTTAGCATTTTGATTGTGTCTCCTGAAAAATAATTATACTGTCAAGTTTGAACTCTTCAGATAGTAAAAAATGGTTTATCAATCTTGTTTTTTGTTTTGTTATTTTTTTGTCATTGCTGTTCATGTAGTTATTATTAACTTGTTTGTTCTTGTAAATTATTCTTATAATTTACTATAAATTTACTATTTACCCAACCACATGTTCCATACATTGCATACTGTAACTTTGCATTAAAGTGTTGTGGTAAATGTACTATTTAAACAACTGTGTCGGAATGTTAAATTATAACCCAGGGAATACTTAATTACCTGATATCGTATAGCAAAAATGAGATGCTTAAAATGGGTTAATTGCTAAACTACTCAAACAGACGTGTGCATACATAGCAGTTTTGCACACAGGACCATATCATTTTCATGATTTTATGGGAAGCAAAATTCATAAATTTTTACATTGTATCACCACTTGTACATCCATTGCATAAACCAATATGGCTAGAAGCTATACACTCTAAAGTTTTGTTTGTTGGCATATTTTGCAGTACTTTTGAGTGTAAAATTCTCAGACTTACCCGACCAGCCAAAAGAGATGACGTCTCGTTGGGAACATTCATCTTTTAGACGATCTTCTTCAGCCTACCGGTTATTGATGAAACTCTAGAATGGAACAAGAGTTAGGAGCTCATTGAGAGTAAATTTAAATGACTTGCAGCCCGACTGAAAATAGCTGTTTTTCAATACTGGTCCGAGGGTAAAAGATAATTCTGGAAGAGGAAATTAAACTAAGTGATGAAGACAGTGACAAACATTTGGCTCAAACTGGCAGCAAATTCTGCATTTCATAGTGCAGCTGTACATGTATCTTGAAAAAGTTAACTTTCCGTTGCTTGCAAATGACGTTTTCTTCTTGTTGCTACAAAATGCAGACAGTAATGAAACGTGATACCTTGTTATCTTTTATCTAGACCTGAGATGTCCATCGCTGCTATGTACACTGTGCTGTGGGTATTCACCGTAGCTGTATGTATTGACTGTACAGTAGTGTCTAATTACTGACGGTAGCATGTTGTGTGTGTATTTTCTGGGATCAATGGCGGTGTCTAACACTTCTGTTACACCTCATTCGAAACTAGGTCAGATTACCGGCATGAGACGTTTCTTTGTGCGCAAGTCTGCACAACTTTTAAATGAATCTTATCTTAGGCCGCGACTTATTGAATTCATTGATAAGTTTATAATATCATACTGGGCTTATGATAGCGTACATGACAAACTCTAATTGAACTATGTACAGTAGCTTCCAGAATTATGACAGTATTGCCGTAAAAGAAGTTATAATTTAGCTCATAATGTCAAAGAGTTCAGTTAGAGCCATCAATGGGACTTGCCTTCTAACAAACAAGTAACATTATGTCATCATACAAATTCACCAGATCAATGAGAACACCTACTGTACCACCTATACCAATTAGTAAGCACACACCGCAGAATGGCTTTTTGGCACAAATTTTTTTCCATATCACTTTAGCACAAACTAGTCTGGTGTATCCGAATGGCACACTTTACTTGCTGTCTTTCATTAGGAATCCATTCATCATTTTTATTCAAGTACAAGTATCTGAACATTACAATTAAATACCTTCCCTGTCCCCCTCCTCCACACAACCTGTTTTTTTTTTAATAAATAAAAACATGCAAGGCTTCAGAACTTGAAGTTCTTAATGGATTTTCTTCGAGTACTCGAAGTAAATTTAAGCTGTAGGAGTCGTCTGTTGACAACTCTTTATAGGGCCTATACACATCATTACCACCCTATAGGCCAAGGTGGAATTTCAATTTACATTTGAACCCGATCCTAGGGGTCGCCTACTTGTATATCAACTTGAAGATGACGAAGTAACGATTCCAGTGGTGGTATTCATGCAAAGTTTGATGCAGTGGTATCTTTACTAAATATTAATGTTAAATACGGTAAGTTCGCCGTTTTCCATAGCAATGTCACTATATACCTAACGCCCAGCTGTTTTTCGTAGCGGAAATACTACAATGACATATTCATGCATCCAACATAGGCCTATGACGAGAAGGAGAAGTACCGGTCAGGCACAGTAGCTATACAGCTCCATGAACCATATCAGTGACGGTCAAATCTAAAACGAAGCTTAAATAAGACTGGGACCGAGGCCTAGTTTTCTTTATGTATTACGTAACCTTTTCAAATGAAAACGTTAACTTACATGCCAGAAGGGGAGAGCGTTAAGTTTAACATAGCACATTAGGAATTACCGCGTAGCCTAACTTATCTCTCTTGATCTTGCTCACATGCACAGCAAAGACAATAGGTCTTTACTCACAGTCACAAGCTCAAAGAACGTCACCCAGTCGCTCGCAAAATTAGTCCTGGTTAACATGTGCGGCAGAGAACTATGCAAATCACAGTATTGCAGTTCCGACCACGGAAGTAATGTATTGTAATAATAGCTCAGGAAACATTTCGATCACAGCAGGATCTTCTTCAAAGGCAAACTAGCTCCCAGTAGGAATAGTTTTAAAACTGTTCGTCGTTTTACCGACAACGTGTATTTTAAAAAGATAGTTACGGTGAAAATTGATTTTTGACTAATGAAAGAGGAACACTTTGTACGCATCCTTGTAAAATTTGCATTTAATTCCTTAATGAACCGTTATCAAGATAACAACATTTGGGGTTGACAAGTTTGTACCCAATAACGAGCTAAAAGTTTGTCATGCATAAACACTGCTTTATATAATAATAATCAGCAGTTATTTTGGCGACAAATGTGGGAGAAGCCCGTAAGGACTTATTGATTACAACTTATACACGTCGGGTGGCTTCCAATTCAACATTTTAACTCAAATTTTGAATCTTTTCAATTTAGAAGGTCATTTCAGATGGGAAAAACGCAGATTGATCTTCGATGAAAAACTCACGTTACTATGACCCGGCCGGGTATCGAACCCCGAACCTCCCGATTGCTAAGCCTCATTGCTTCAAATGCCACCGCCTTTATCCACTCGGCCACATCACTGGTTTGATGGCAAAATTCTAATTTAATTTTCCAGTTATATCATATAATGCGACTTTATACTGTTCTCTGATATCATGCTTATAGGAACTCATACTGACAGTAAGAATAAATTCTAACATTTATCTGATAGAAACAATTCATGATACTATCATTATACACTGAGTGCTGATTCGAAGTGTAACAACATTCGGTCCAACTGCATGGGTGCGATATTTGATTGATATTTATATCCGTCTTGGATCCATATGTCAGAAGGGGAGAAACTATGTACGGAGTCCACTGAGACCCTCAAAGCAATGTGCGTTGCCGCTTGCCTAAAAATACATGTACCGCTTGCATAAAATACCCATTACGTATACGGAGGCTTATATAGCAGATCTATAGGCTGACTTTATGGTCGTTATAATAGCATAT
>JAIPMN010008964.1:0-13503 GCA_020650975.1 Apostichopus californicus | reverse complement strand
TAGGTTGCACACGCTTGCTCGTATTTTATGACATCAAGTATTTATGATAATGAAGAGATGACAAATTCTTGATTGTTGTTTTTTTTTTCCTCCTAAATTCATGATTCTTGTTGACTCATTGCGTAGGGTGTAACATAAGCCTTACACTACCTGCCTATGGCTGCTTACATGTCAGAAAAATATCAGGTTTCAAATTTGCTTTACTAGTTAGTCATTGGGATATATATGTATCTTATTACTGATTTGTTATATACACCCCTTCATTCTGGTTCATTGTTTCTCCATAAATCCTGTCGACCCTCAAGTAAAACAGGAAATTAAGCAGGGTTTGGTAGGACACATACGAATGGTGACGATATTTTCTTGGAAAAAGCGTCCTCCATCCTAGTCGTTTCAAGTGCAATACAAGCCTTTCATAGCCACTCCTGGCATACCTACTTGATAAATGTCAGGCATTCATCTGGCCGCTCCATTAGTCTGTTTCTGACAAACATTCTCTCTCAGGTAAACCGATCAGATGGAGATGTGACATGTATGCAGGGTATAGCTTCGGGGAATCTGTCATAAACCAGAAAGTGCTGATTGCATTTTGTGCTCAAAAAAAAACAACCCCATTTTGAAACTAGGAAAAGTCCTTGCTTGTTCATAATGTTACTCAAGGGCTCCTCACAAGTTATCTGCATAAGTTTCCATGCCAGTCGCACAACGGTAACAGATGCAGACATATCTGTTATGTATGTATGATCACATAAGTCAGCACATCAGCTGGGTAGATTTTGGCAAGCTGTCAGCACCTATTTCCTTGGTAACATATACCTTTTTATTTTAGTGTCATACAAACTCTGTGAAAGTAGTGCTTATCTGTTCACAGTTCTAGGTTAACCCAAATTGCGGTGCTTACGATTCCAAATTTTGCTGAGCAGAAAGATAATGTTAGTTTACAAAAGCTGTGTATAGCAGACAGCTGTTTTAGAAGTTTATAGAAATACTACACACACTCCTCCATTCCACCCCCCCCCCACCCCACCACCCGCACCACACATACATACATATACCATTAGCCCAAATAAGCTCCTGACATATATACTGTAGTTTTCAAAACTATTACCAATGTAATAATTTGATAAATTTCTGTATTCAGTTGCTCATCTTTCCAAAATGGTGTCACTCACGGTGCCATGTATAAAGTGACTGCCTTAAACAGATGCATTGTGTAAATGGTTGATGACAACAGGAAGGAAACCATCTTCTAAATACGGAAATCTGTTTTAAGGGTGACCTGCAGTTCGTGGACCCTGAATTTTATGTATTCTATTAAGGTTGATTGGAACATTATACTCCAAAAGGGTGCAATAGGCTGCACATCAGTTCATGATACATCCGTTCTGTTGTATACTGTAGAACCACTTTCATATGTTCCCATGCACTATCAAGCACATGCAGGATTCATTGCAACTTAACATAGTAATCTCACTCTGTCTCTCAAATGCAGGCATCAGACCATTAATTTGCTTTACACTATGACACCAATAATCCCACCCCTCCCCTCCCCACCCCTCTTGCCACTGCTGGCTGTAGTCTCTACTGAAAACTCAAAAGAATATCTCTATGACTCATTTCAGATAAAAAAAAATTAAAAAATTAAAAATTCAAGGATGTTTATTCCTTCTAGTTCTTACCATCCCTCTCCCACCTCTACTAATGTATAATAATCCTGTGTTTATGATTGCACACTCCACCCCTGCTTTCTTACTTCCTTACCCATATTTTCTTGCCTAGGCATATTCATTTGTATCGTCTACCCCACCTCACCTACCTCCTCACCCCTGGTCTTGACCTCAAGTGTTAGGCTATTATTATTTTTCCCCATATTTTTCATGTTTTTGTTTTTTCCCCTGTTACTGGGTATGCTTGCAGGGTTTCTTGATTTTTTCTTTGTTTTTGTTACTATTATTTATAACGTAATTACTTTTTTTTTGCACAGAGAGGTGCTCATTATCCCCCACTTTGTTCTATTTATATGTTTAATTGTACATTGTACAACATTTATATGTATGTTGCAATTAAAATTAGCAAAGGATGTACCAAGTGGAAATCTTCATTAGGAAATTAGGAATCCCTTTCCGCAATACTATTTGTGGATCTGTATTGTTCTTATATTTTGGATGTCTCATAATATCAAAGGTCATAGGAAATATTTTTTACAAGACCTAAATAAGCACACACACACAAACACACAGAGAGGTCAAAGAAGTAACCTTTATTTAGCATTGGAAAGTTCTTGCAACTTATTTGGTTTTTTTAGGTCAAAACTAACTACAAAAAACAGACCAATGGTCAGTTTGACATTTTCCTTGGATATTAATCAGCTGATAATGAGTTTATGATCACCAAAACCATGGGAGGCCGGGGGGGGGGGGGGGGGGGAATGCTTGGGTAAACAAGCCTGCACTTGTGGTTTTGGGACATGTTAGGACATGTCGAAGGGGGAGGTGGTGGAGGGAACGGGAGGGTTATGGGGATAGGGAAATGGTTTGGTGGGATGGTTCACAAAACTGGGGTAACAGTGACTGGGATGAGTCTGGGTGCTATTTAAGAAACAATTGAAGCACATCACATGAATTATTATAAAATTTACTTCACCTCTCGCTAACCTGTCTCCTCACAACCTTAGCACCATGTTCTACCGTGCCTAGAATGTCCTGGTAACCTTTAAACACTGTGCACCCTCTATGACCGGCCCCTCTGGTCATTGCCCTTCCTTCTCATTCTACCATTCAAAGTGTCTTCCACGTGATTTTCGAGTGGATTTTCTTCTTTCGAATTTCGTCCCTTTTTGGTAACTGAGGATTCGGAAGTTTTCTTCCTTTGGATTATTAAGGAGTTTACAGTCTTTCAAGAGCCTGATAAGTATCCTTTTCTTGTTTAAAGTGAGGGTTTTCAGGGACTGTTTGGTTTAGAGTGACTCCCGCACTAGGTTACCTCCGTTTAATAGCGAAATTTTTGTGGTATCTAATTGAAAACTGTCTTGTAGTTGAACTCTAAAGTGAAACCTCTCAAAACAGGACTAGGAGGGTTCATAGCATTCATGAACAATTCTCTTCTTATGTTCTATCTTTGCAACAGCACAATTTCATAAAGCTGTGACAGTAACTTTAAAGTTGATTTTCGTAAATGTTTTCAATCCTGCTTGAAACTAACACCCCATAAGAACAAACACAGCTTATTAGTAACTTTACATTAGTCGCGATCTTATGTTCCGGAGTGTTCAATCATTAGATTTGGAAGATTGCCAACAGAATGCAAAAAACATCTGGTTGTAAGATTTTGGAATACATTGTGTGTGCAGATGACAACCAGGAACATGAATTTTCGTATGAGTTCATAAGTTCATAGGACATGGTACCTCATAAGGAGACTGTCAGGTCAACAACTGAAATGTATATCCCCCTCTCACGTATTCCCTGCCCTCTCCTCTCTCCTTTCCTACTCTATCCAAAGCCCTTGGTTTGGGTTTTTTTTTTTTACTTTTACTTAGACCACAATTTTCCCTATATGAAATACTTGTACATGTATGTTGGTAACATATATATGCCTCACTTATTGTGTGAAGAATAATGTACCTGACAGCCATCGGTCGGCCTACTTAATTCCTTCTCAACAAATGTGCTGCCTTTCTTGAGAGCAAAAACATGAAATAGTTATAAACTAGGTCACATACCTATAAGCATGGTTGCTCCAATCAAGCAAATTCTAAAGTAAATTAAAGATTACATGCAGCAAAAAAAAAAGAAGAAATATGTGCATCTGATTTAATTATAGAATGTTAACATTCCTAAATACCACTTTTCAAGTTATGGTTTCTGTTATTAATCTGGGAAAATTTTTACTACCCTTGGTTCAAATATTACATGAACTCATACTACAGCAGTTGCAATAGGAAGCAGCCTAAACTGGAGGTTCTTCAGGGTAATTCGTCGATGGAATGAAACGTTTGCGCCCTACATATAATGATAATAATTTCATCCGACTGCATTCGGCTGCCAAAGGATACCCCATTGGGCATAATATGCCTGTCTAGCTCGTTCAGATTGTGAGGCAGATGGCATGTATATCCTAGACTTTCTGTAATGTCTATATGCATCACAGTAATCTCAGATGAGTAAAAAAAATTATCAACAGAAAAATAATGACTTTCTATCGAAAAACACATCCAGTCTTAACTGTCACTAGAGAAAGCTAGAGAGAACTTGAAAGCTCTTGGTCGTATCATGTCCCCGTGTAAGTAAGATTCTAGTCAGTCTCCAGCAAGAAAACTGATTCCTCCCATTGAATACTTGATTCTTGACGAGTGGGTGGGTGGCATAAAAAATCGTATCGAAGAACTCATATTAAACATTAATATGTTGGCCGGCTTCCTGGTTGGAAAGTTCTTCCGAGACGAGCCGTTGAAATGAGACATATAAAAATTTGGGACATTCTACCTTGCATTACATTTCAGACATCTACAGTTTGTTGCTGAGAATTTATTTTCAGGATATTTTATGCGTTAAATGAAAAAAAAAGACAACCAGTTGGAAGAAATATGGTAGAAGTTCAAAAAAGTCAAGAAATTTTATAATGTGAAGGAAAACTGAAGTGGGACTCTTATCCAATTGGTGATTAGTGTGATGTATATAGACATTGGGTATATTGTTGGCAGTTTTGGTCTGCTGGTCTTTGGGTGGATCATGGAGGAAAATCTGTTTTACCTCCATGGGTGGATGAATAGTTGATACCACTGTAGTGGTGAAGATCTTGTATTCTGTAATTTTTTCAAGCAAGACTTTCTGCATATTGTCATTTGTCTTAGGCCCCACCCCCCCCCCCCAACGTTAGTTTTAGAGCGATAGATGTATTTGTTCACTGTGGCCGTAGTAAACGTTACCTTGCCAGATGTTCTCTCAAAAGTGTAATATGATAGAGGTGTTTATCGGGTAATCCGATCCTATAAACTTGTGATGTTGACAAATTCCTTTCAAGGGCACTTCTTGTCCTGGGAGGCCTGTTGTTCGCATAGCACGGAGGATTGCCATCATGAATATTCATCAGTTTCTGAAATATTCCAGGCCTCGAAAAGTTCAGGCTATTTACTTGCGAAATCAGGGTGGATTTTGCGGTTTGCCATTGCCAAAAGAAAGTTTTTTTTTAAAAGGTTCAAGTTGAATTTTTCTGCCAGTAGAAATTGAAAAACATGTAGCATCCAAGTCATTACAGTAAACTGATGTGTGGAAGTGAGAAATTGAGTTTAACAAATAGATGACTTATGTTAGGATGTCGATATTACCTTCTCATCAAAAGTTTCCATCTGGTATAAGCACAAACATCTTTAGTGAATTACTTTTAAATTTTATTCATGTGTGACAAGGGTACTAAAGGGATTTTTTATTTATTTTTTATGACAAAATGCAAGATTCTTGTGACAGAAGGGTCACAAACGCCAGAACACCAAAGATGAATAACTGTGACTTGCAAACAAAAATATATAGCTCAGGGCCAATAATAAATGCATCAAGCTGGTGAAAGAGATTTGTGGTGCACCTAAGTAATTGCCTCTAGAGACATGCCATCAGTTATTATGATTTTCTCCATGGAACCTTATACTCAACATTTCCTTCAATTTCCAATGAGGTAGATGCCCTCCACCCTGGGGACGTGACATTCTCAAGGTTTCAGGAAAGCGAATGCATTAGTGTGTAACTCCAAGGACAGCGAAGTAATGGAATATACACTGAACTGAACATTTGGTATATTTATATTTATATTTATATTTATTATTCATATTTTACTCGAAAGGTTCGGCACGACACCCCGGGTGAAATTGTCAACAAATGGGTTTTTAAAGAGTTTTAAAGGGTCGTTCACTTTCACTGTCATAGTCTTTGGTCTTAAAGGTCAACGGTAATATGCCTCCTTGTAAATATCTTAGAATTGAAGAAAACGGTCAAAATCTTGCTCAAGCTTCAGCAAGCACTTTACTGTCGACACCCCGTGACAACATTTCCTCAATGATGGGTTTAATAAGTTTCATCAGGGATTAATTTATCCGGTATCGCATGGCAGAATGCTACGCAAAATGGTGAAATTAACTATACAAGTCCAAAGATGTATAGCAGGTTTTTCTTGTTTACTCAGCAACCATTGTATTTTATAGACCTGTGATAAAACTCCAGAGCCTGCAAAGCTGCCACACAAATTATTCAAAATAAAATAAAACTGTTAGCAAACTGCTTATCCACTAGAGAGCCTGTGTAGGAGAATGTGTAAAAGTAAGTTGGCCTGATGTTTCCATCCTAGCAGGATCTCCTTCAAAGGCACAAACACAAATTATTCCCCGGTCATTGGCTATTTTGACACCCTCCTGCAGTATGTCTGCAAATAACTTGGTACCATTAGGCCTAGTTAGGATTCAGCAACACCCCCCCCCCTCCTTTTTTTTTAAACAAAGATTATGTGCAATTTTCAAATTGTTGAGATCGGTCCTGATGACCTGTTGAAGCTTGTTGCTCATTTCGTACTCTTCATTATATTTTAGTACTAATGCATCTATGCATCTAATGCGACTAATGCATCTATAGCGACTAATGCGCTCCAGCTACTGTAACCTGAACAGAAGAGATTTAACACAAGGAAAACCCAAAGATGCATTAAGTTCCCCGGTTATTACGGAAATGTCTTCCGTGTAGCAGAAACTCCTCCTCTCCGTGTTGGTTTTTTTGGGTGGTTATATAAATTTCTCCGTCTCCATAAAGCAAATACGTTCGTTCTACCCAAGGTAATTATTCATATCGAACAGTCTCTGTCCCTGTCTCCGATCAAGTTTCAAGTTTTAAAAGATTCATGCACTTCCCACCGTCAAGGAGTACAAAGAAAAAATATATACGGAAGATGGATGACGAGATTGTTTATCCCATTTTAAGAGCTCGGTTTGAAGGCTCCTCATGTTTCACCGCAAATGTAGAGGCGAGCGGTGACGACGTCCCCTGATGGAAGTATTTTACATCTGTTTGTTTGCTTCTTGAGTTCATCTCTGTTTTTTTTTTATCATCTGTTCTTTTTCTTCTTCGATCTATCTTCCTTTCTGCTGTTAGATTTCTGTCCCTAGATTTGTCCCGTCAACTACTTATCACGGAGAGGCCCCCCTCTCTCCTCGTATTAAGCGATGATAAGGATTCCCAGAGAACAATATGCTAATTTATTTGACCTTTAAGATATGTGGCAAAGTTTGTAAGAGTGTATTAATATCCTTCAGCGGTATACAGCAGTAACAGGTAGTTGCTCAATTTTAAAGTGAAGATTTTTCTTGCAACCAAGTTTTTTTCTACTTTTTGACCTAATTTTTAGCATATTTGAGCTTATAGTGTGTATTTTTTAACACTTTTAATTTCATTTCTGTTCTACCTGCAGCGGTTACAACAAGAGAGGCAGGAAGCGAGGGACAACCTCCTCTATACCTCGCAGATCTGGTTCCCCTACTTCACATGGTAAATACATTTGCCTCAGATACTAACAAAACAAAAACTAAAAAATTTCCATCGTGTGCGTGTGGAATCTAAAGCTCTGAAAATAGTCACTAATGGATTGGGAAAAGATTTAAATTCTTATTAATTAATGTATGGTGGATAGGTATGTGGCTGTATTATGTTATAACAGAAAAGTGTGCAATTTGGCGAATTAAGGATGGTTGTGCCTCTCTAATGGAATGATCCAAAATAGAAAGGAAAAAAAGAAAAAAAATATTTAAAAAAAATGGTATCTCTAATGTATCCTGAAATAAAAATTTGTCTCTATTTCTCTGATGTATTATAGAAAGATGCATCTCAGATTGATTGTCATTTTTTTATTTATTTTTTTATACGTAAATGTAGGGTTAAGTGTGCTTGTGATATAATATGCACAGAAGGGCTTAATTGTCATTTTTAGAGATATTTATGTATACATGTATTATGTAGAGGTGTGCTCCTAATATGTAATGTATGATTGTGCCTGTGATGTGTAATATGCATAGAAGGGCTTAAATTGTCATGCTTAGAGATATGTTTGTATACATGTATTATAGAGATGTGTCTCTGATATGTAATGTATGATTGTGCCTGTGATGTGTAATATGCATAGAAGAGCTCAATTGTCATGCTTAGAGATATGTATGTATACATTGTATTATGTAGAGGTGTGCCCCTAATATGTAATGTATGGTTGTGCCTATGATGTATAATATGCATAGAAGGGCTTAATTGTCATACTTAGAGCAGGGAGCTGTTAGAGTAGCAGCTCCCTGCTTAGAGATATGTATACATGTATACATTGTATTATGTAGAGGTGTGCCCCTAATATGTAATGTAGGGTTGTGCCTGTGATGTATAATATGCATAGAAGGGCTTAATTGTCATACTTAGAGGTATGTATACATGTATACATGTATTTTGTAGAGGTGTGTCTCTGATATGTAATGTAGGGCTGTGCCTGTGATGTGTAATATGCATAGAAGGGCTTAATTGTATTGTTCAAAGATATATGTATGTATACATTGTATTATGTGGAGGTGTGCCTCTGAAATGTAATGTAGCATTGTGCCTGTATAATCTCTTGTGTAGAGATAAGCCACAAATTTGTACTTGTGCCTCACAATGTAATATTTGTTGATGTGCCTCTGATATGTTAAGTTGTGTTTGATTTTCAATGTATTTTGCAAAGATGTCCGGGTCGTGTTACGATGAGGTTTGCCTGTAATATCTATAGGCATAGTCATCCCTCTCATGCAAGCATGTGTCTCTATAATGTAGAACACTTGCTTCTAGTTTGTAATGAAGAGATATATGCCTCTATCCAATAAGTAGCTGTGCAAAGATTATACAATGTATTGTGCAGAGAGGTGGTTTTAACATATTTAAAAGAACAGGTTGTATGGGCACCTCTAATATGCTACTACAGAGGCAGAGCAAGGACTTGAGGAAGAAGTACAGGGTGTTACTGATGCAGACTCCCATGTAAGGGGATCTTGAAAAAGTAACATTTTAGATGTGAAAGTGAGCATTGGGAGGCACATTCAGGCTATGAATTAGGTCTGTTATTATGTCTACATGCAAGGTTGTTCAAATAATGACTTATATATTATGTATTATATATTATGTGGGCTTGAAAAGGGTACACCCCCTCCCACACCCCTCCCCCACATCTGGATCCACACTTGCACTATAAGTTAAGAGATGTTCTTCTCTTTTTATCACATAATTGTTTAGTAAGATTTGTGGAAAATTTCAGTTTAATATGAATTGCATTTGACAATTATCATAATATTAGCTATTCTGATAAGTTTATATAGTAAGTGTGATGGATGACTCTGTGTGCATTGAAGCATGATGAATCCAATTTTAAGATTGTTATGAATTTATTAATTTTGCAGCTGAAGAGCTTCTGAGGCATCATACGTCTTGATTATCTTTGTTTAATGATTTCTGGGAAAATTATACCTGAATTCTCTTTGATATCTGTGTTTTTTCTTTTCTCTCTAGGGAGCCCATTGGATAGTCCACGAGGGCCCACTCACGCACCCATTAACCTTGCATTCCAGTCATTACGGCAGTCTGATGGCCGCCGATGGTCCCTGGCCTCGTTGCCTTCATCGGGCTATGGGACGAACACCCCAAGTTCAAATGTGTCTGTGAGTATGCTGATAATGTTGCCAAAGTGAATGTTTTTCATAAACCAACATCCTGCTCTTCCGTTCCTCATTCCCCTCCTAACCCCCCCCCTCCCCATTCCTTCCACAACACTCTCCCATTACTTCCCCAACACTCCCCCATTCATTCCCCTTTTCAATAAGATGTCAACATGATTAATCTTGACTTCTTCGTCCATAGTAGATTTTCCTTCCCACAAAAGACATAAATTGACACAGATAACTTCTTACTGCCCAGTAACCCTTTTCTCCATCTACAAATTATTAAATCAAAATAACTTGTCTGGGATTTATAGTTGGAACTTATAGCAACTCAGCAGTGAGAAAATCTTGTTACCTTGAAATATTACCATATTGCCATTGCATCAAAAATTAACCCCCCCCCAAAAAAAAAATTGGAACCATAGCAAGGCAACTGTAGATTGATTACAAAGATATCACAGGGTCGTATAAAGAGTCATATTTGTTTGTTTTATTGATAAATGATCGATTGATTGGTTCGTTCATTGCAGTCATCCTGTTCCAGTCAGGAGCGTCTTCATCAGTTGCCCTACCAACCGACGGTGGAGGATCTCCATCTCCTCACCCAGCATTTCAGCAGCTCCGACGCCCATCAAGTCGGCGACCTTGAAGATGGCTTGAAGAGCCCAAACTATAGACCTCGTTCAAGAAGTCTTAGGTAACCGTTTCTCCTCGTTTTTCTCTCTTTTCAATATTATGTTATCACAGAAACATTTTATTCATTATCAGAGGCAAGGAGTGTGTATGAATAGAACTACAACAGTACAGAATGTGTTCAGGATAAAGGATCTGCTTTGCTGATGTTTCAAATTTAATCCAATTTGCATTTTTGTTGTTGTCATTTTCAAAGGCAGAAACCATCATCACCTTACCAAGATTTTTTTTTTAAAAATTATTATTATTTTATTATTTTATTTTTTATTTTTTTATGACTGTTTAGATCACTTTTTGTGAAGAGAAGTATGAAACTCCGTCTTTGCATATTCAACACTCATTTACCCAGAATTTCCGTTCAAAGTAGCAAGATGATGTGCCAAGTATTACTATAAGAGTCACAGTAAGATTCCGCTATGTGTCTAATAGAAGAAGAAATAATATGTGTGTAGCATTCCATGAATACATTATGACGAATACCTTGTTATATAAAGGGTATACTAAACATCTATGATAGATTCCCTATGTGTTTAGCAATAGTAGAACAACCTATATGTCTGTTTAAATGAAGATATCATAGGCATACATACTTCCCCCAAAAAACCCTGGTTGCATCGGATCATAATGACTGAAACCCCAAAAAAAGGAAAAATAATAAAGAATGATCAATATGTACAACTGTAGGAGAGATTTGTAGGTTTGGTTTGAATGAGAACTCTAGCTTTGGGCCAGTAAAAGTCCCTCTTTTGGGAGGATTATAGGCCTACCACAATTTTTGTTATATTTCAGTATCTCCAAAGTGATAGAGAATGGTACCTTTTTCTGATATTTACATATTTAAGGTGGGGGGGGAGGAGGGGGAATTTGATAGCAATGCAATCTGAATTTGATGTAAACAACTAGTCTTTCACCAACCGTTAAACATACGCCCTGATGTAGAACTATAGATGGTTTATATGGCAAGTTGACCTATATTCCATTTTCCACTTTTTTTTGTAAATAATGAATAATAAAACGCAGAGAAGAAGTAATTAATGTTTCATTTAAATATTCTCTCACTATCACCCAAAGAAGATGATCCAAAAAAATTTAGCTAAAAGAAATAAACAACTTGCCCTTTTTTATCATGTATGGTAGCCCTTTTCAGGAAAATGTCAGATTATACAGATAATTGCCAAAGGGCACACAAAAATGCTACAAAATATATCTAATGCGTCAGAAAATTTAAAAAAAATGCTTCTATCGTTACATTTTTAAAACACCCGTGATATGAATTGCTTTGATCCATTAGGCAATCTTCACTAAATGACGCATTGATGGGTAAATGCAAGGTTAATATACAACTGCTGATTGGTTCCAAAGGCCATGATTAGTATGTGACTATCGTGTGCTAAAGTCATACCGTATTACATATATCTCTGAATGTATAATACTGTAGTTTTGTATATACGGTCTTGTCGTCACACATTCTCAAATTTGAAAGAGGATAGTAGCAATTTCAATCAGCTTTTGATCTGGAATCCGTGTAATGGGTTAAAAGCACGACGGTCTAAACGTTCCAAGCGCCTTATTCAAAGGTTAATTGATATCCAGGGAAATGTGGCATCCACGAAGACGGATGCATTTAAATATATCTGTTGATGTGACTTCCTGTGATTATTGAGAATGTTTTCCAGGGTTAGTCAGCAAAAAAGAGTGGGGAGGCAGAGGGAGAGAAGTTAAAACACTTGTAGGGAGGTGGGGGGGGGGGCGTAGTATATTTTCAGAGATGCATAGTAGCACACTTGGTATTAGGAACCAATATTTTTTTTTAACCTTTTCACCTTTCATTATCTTTTGTTCACTTTGAAGAGATCTTGGGTCCTCCTCCCTTCCCCCTTCCCTCCCCCTTCCCTCCCCCTTTCCCCTCATGAAGAAAACTCCATCTAGTTACATTCTAACCCGATGTGACAATCTCATAGACTTGCTTAGACTATACGGTCCTCCCGTGTCATGCCTTATAGCACTCTTATTGACAGTACGAACAGTTCCTAACCTTTATCCGAAAGAAAAATGAACATTCATACTCTCAGTACGAGTGCTAGGAAGCCGGACAGGAAAATGTGTATTACGGGAAAAGTTTCTCCTCCACTTGCAATATTCTCATTATGTCATGCATATTCATGAGTATGTATATCTGCATAGTCATGCATATGTAGTGCAAGTCTATGTCATCATTGCTGACACGTCGAACATCCTGGAAATCACTGTCGAGTTCCATCTGCATCGCCAAATATTCGGAAGAGAATGTTTCTTACCGACAGTTATTTTCAGACGATATCGAATTTGATAGTCGGCAGTTTGTCGTCCAATTTGGGGAATTTCCCAAACCAGAAGCATAATTAGCGGTAGTCTTGTTATATTTGGAAAGAATGATTTTTCCTCCCCGGTTAAAATGACATCGCAAATCATCAGTATTTGTGAAGTTAAAAGTTTCCATCATCGTGAAGTTGTCTTTCCTCAATCTGGTGATTTATTTATTTAAATTTTTTTTTATAAAGTCGTCTGAAATCCCCTGTATTTTCCCGCAACCATAGAAATAGTCTTCTCTCCAGGTCCAAGCTTCTCCGAGTTTTGCAATCCTGCTTCTTTCTTGTGCTTAACGGAATACTTTCTCATATTTTCTTCCCTTTTTTTTCCAAGCTGATCATCAAAACCATGCATCATTTTGTTCTTATCCTTACCAATTTTAGTCTTTCCTTGATGGCCCTGCTGCCAGCTAAGTTTGGTAAACTCCATCCTGTAGACAAAATGTAAGCCAGATGGAAACTGTAACACACGTTTATGAAAACACGCATAACACCCCCTCTATATAGTTGGTGTCGTCCTTTTATTTTCTATATATATACTTATATATGTATATATCTATCTATATATGTATATATATATATATGTTTATAGATTTATGGATTTATTTATTTATTTTGATTTTTGGTTTTGCTGAGTTAATATTGCTTTTAGTTTCAAGCATGATTAATTCATTTACAATGGTCACTAAAAGTAATATTATTTTATGGGCATCTACAGCTGCATCACCTTAGCCCATATCTGGTAGATGAATCCATTCTCAG
>JAIPMN010008963.1:0-16981 GCA_020650975.1 Apostichopus californicus | reverse complement strand
ATCCCAACCCCCCCCCCCCCCCCCATCAATGTATGTGACCATTCCAAATACTGCATATGTGGCGTTAAACTTCAAAGTTTCCAAGTCTAACTTTTATCTCACCTTTCTCATTTAATCGAATATCGATGGTTCTTCATTCCATCCAGTTGATGGTACTTTCATCAGAATCAAAAAAGTTAGGTAAAACCATCACAGGAGATAGTGCTTAATCACATGGAGCAGGTTGTAAATCAAAATTGATCAATGAGCAATATAAATGAACTTGCCAGTGGTTGTAGGCACAGGAAAAGGCACATTGTAAGTAACTTGAGATAAACCTTAGCTATACATCCAGCTTAACTTAATCCATGCATCCAACTTTACTGTTCGAAATTGTATAGTATTACTCTTTATCGTTTTGAGACTGAGGAGTGTAGGTGGACTCACAAGTGGGAGACTGAATGGGGAGATGACATGGCCTTTGACCCCCGTGGTAATATTATCACCACCCATTAGGATCTTGGAAAATTTCCATGTAATGAACGCAAGCAAATTTAACAGTGTAAGAAAAAATAAAAAACGCATAGTTATCACTTATTGACGTCATTTTACAAATACCAAAGCTGCCAGACAATGAAATAAAGAGGATTACAGTTGATCAAATGATTACATGACAACGGTACGTTGATCTTCATACAAATATAGGCTATAGAAATCAAATAGGTATGATATTATTTCCTTCTATCCTTGCTAACTAAGTGGGAATAGATTAGTAAATGACTGGAACAACGTGACACATTACCATGGCTAAGAAGGAACCCATATGTTACAGGTAATTTTTCTTATTGTTTAACCTTTTCTTTTGTCTTCTTAGGCGGTTTTTTTCAGGATGACATTGGAGTAACAGCTCGAAATCCCAGTGAACAAGCATGTCAACGCTGTAACAATGGCACCTGGGTTAAGGAAGCTGGAACAGGCGTATCTATTGATAAGTGCGAAGTATGTCCAGAGGGTACCAACCAAAACCATCCAGCCAGCTATAGGGCTTGCTTTTGTAAAGTTAACCATACAAGAACACATCGATTTGGGAAATGTTTTCCTTGTGACAACAACATATATAATTGCTCCGATGATGTGAAACTTCCTCTACCTGGATATTTCTGGAGTTGGGAATTTGCCAACGCTAGCAGTAGTAACTACAACAATTTCGTTGAGAATATTAAAACGCTGGATCATTCATTCAAGGGGACTAGCAATTATTATGATGGGATAATACCGAAAGCTTTTCCTTGCCTGAGAAAAGAGAGCTGCATCAACAACGGCTCACTGGATGTAACGACCAGATGTGAAGACGGGTATGAAGGCTGGTTATGCGCTAAATGTCAGAATGGGTTCTACCGTGCGCTCAATATCTGCGTACCTTGCCCAAAGAAAGTACTGTTAATAGTTACTACCTTTGTGTTTGTGTGTCTTGCTGTGTCTTTGCTTTTGTTATTGTCATGGCAATTTGATAGGGAGCGGAAACACCCAAATAAAAAGCGTTCTGTGATAGATGTTATGATATCTAGGACTAAAATCCTGTTAGGATTCTATCAAATCGTTGGAAAGTTGCTGGAATCACTACATGACGTCACTTGGGCCGACCCACTCGTACCCTTGGGAGCTGTGATATCTTTGATGGAACTGAATATAATACGTGACGTTTCAGGCGCAGCGTGCTTAGTCGAAGATCTGCAATTTAGCCCTGAACGTAGATTCGTTATTGGTATAATTATGCCAATTTTTGTCATTTGCTCCGCATCTCTTTTCTATCAAGCTAAGCAAGCTTACCTGAAGTATAAATATCTTCCTTCTGAAACCCAATTGGTGTCTACCAAACTGAAGAAGTTAAAGGACCGTCTTCTTACGTATGTAACTGTACTCTTCTTTTGCATGTATCCGGGTATATCCACCGTTATTTTCAACATGTATCCAAGTGCATGTCAAGAATTTCCATTGCATGACAAAGCCACAGAGAATGAAACTAGGCGTCTTCTACGATCTGATTATGGGATAGACTGTAAAACATCAGCGTTTCATTCGTACAATATAGCAGCGTATTGTTTTACACTTTTATACATCATCGCGTTTCCAGCAACACTCTTTTGCTTCTTGTGGAAACATTGTTCGCGTTGGTCTACTCATCGTCCACTAACTGATGATAAGAATTGTAAAGAAGAAAATTCAACTTCTGAAGAGGACATGCCGCTTGTTGTTGATTACAGTGATGTCCCACCTGTTTTCCCGACCTGGCTCAATTTTCTTTGTGAAAACTACAAAAGTCAATTCTGGTTTTGGGAAATCCTAGAGCTGATACGGAAGTGTACACAGACCATTTTGTTGACCATTTATGGATGGGACGATCGGACGGTTCCTCTGACCATCTGTGTATCCGTTTTGTTCCTAACCCTGCATGCTAGGTACATGCCAATGAAGTGTCCCTATGACCAGCGACTACAGGTAAAGCCATAATCTTTCATTCATCACATCCATCTCATCCATCTCATCCGCCTCATCCACCTAATCCACCTCATCCACTGCATCCACTGCATCCCATCTCATTCCATCTCATTCCATATCATTCCATCTCATTCCATCTCCTGCCATCTCATCCACCTAACCCAACACATCCACCTCATCCACCACATCCACCTCATGCACCTCACCCCCCCCCCCCTTATCCACCTCATTCCATCTCAATACATCTCATTCCATCTCATTCCATCTCTTTCCATCTCATTCCATCTCTTTCCATCTCATTACATCTCGTTCCATCTCATTCCATCTCTTTCCATCTCATTCCATCTCTTTCCAGCTCATTACATCTTGTTCCATCTCATTCTATCTCATTCATTTCATTTATCATTCATTTCATTTATCATTCATTTCATTCGTTTCTTTCGTTTCGTTCGTTTCGTTCCGTTTGTTTCGTACGTTTCATTCGTTTCGTTCGGTTCCCATTAATATACACATGTAATTGAGAATTGGTGTAGCAAAGTAGAACACTTCCAGGAGAGAAAATAAAGAGCAAAAAAAAAAAAGCCAGATTTTATTGTTTATACGGCAGGCTATGAGTTTTCTTGACATAGCTATAGTCATCATAGTGTGAGTGAGCAAAGAAACACAGATAAAATGTGATTGATTAACAAAAATGCAACTATGCGAAACTTGGAGTAGATTGTCGCGTAATTATGATGGCGTCTATTCATGCCACGTTTGGCTAGGATGTACGCCGGTAATAGCACGTGTCGGGGATTGTCCTATACATGACGAGCTACGAGGTTGAGCTTCTGGAAAGGACGATGATTCGCTTTTTGAAATGTAATAACAGAATCCATAAAAGGATTACAATATTTCTTTGAATGATCAGTAAGATGTAGAAAATGTTATACATGCAAAATCACATAAAAATACTGACACAATAACACTTATAATGCTACAAATGGATGGGATTGCAATTACCCTGAGCAACTCTTACAGGGTTACACCTAATCCGAGATGACTGAAGAACTCAAACTCACCTAATACAGCAATAGGCTGAGCAAGCTTGTTGTCAGAATAGTGAATGGCATTTGCAAGGGCATACTTACTAGTTAAAAACCATTAGAGTATCAAAGTTTCGATGTAAGTGTGATTAATTGTTTTGTATTACATGGGGAAGAAAGAAGGGAGCAAATCCCGATTTTCTTGACGAGACCCAAGTTTATTGAGAAGAGAGTGGATTGGCTGGGTAGACCTTCTTATAAACTAATGTAACATAAACTATTCTACATAATAATCGTTGAAAGTTTCTCTCTTCTCTCTCTCTCTTTCTTCAGCTCTTTTCACTTGCTGCGATTTTCATCAATGTTGTGATAGCTTCAGCCAAGGCAGATACTCGGGGAACAAAACACTCTACGGCAATTTTCATCATCGTGTTAAATATAGCCGTCTTATTCTTGATTGCCGGCAAGTTAACCGATTACCTTGTTTCATAGCTATAAAGCTACACGTAGATAATTTCATATCTATTTTCATATCTTTGAAAATTGGCAACAATCCCAATGGTTTTTACTTGCTTTGTCTGTCTAAGTAACCTGAAATATTAAACAAAATTGTGAGGAGAGTCATCAATTTAAGAACCAGGACACTAAAACCAAATTTAACCTTGAGAAAATGAACCCCACTTTTAATGACTCAGTCCCAGTCCCTTTACACATATGACTGTATGTGAGTCACATTAATGTCACGATCGATATATATGTTAAAACGATATAATAATATCAAAATTCTCCAAATGAAATATACTGTAGATATAACCTTAGTTCAAAACTAAGAATCACAAACTATTGTAAAACTTAAATTTATATCCAATTTTACAGATGCACACAGCACATATTTTCCATCTGTAACATACCAATCATCTACCCCCCCCCCCCCCTCCTAAAGCAGCTTCAAATAAATTAACGTGCTTTATAGCTTTATACATTATCTTACTGGAGGATGATTAGCTTATATGAACTAAAAAAATAGCTGGTGTATATGACAGAGCCATATTTAGTTATAAATAGATTGATTAATAAATAAATAAAACAAATAAAACTATCGATAACTGTTTACCAATTTTTCGTTCTTAGGTGAAGTATTACTCAGAACCATTGTCTACATCAAGAAAAGATTCCCCAAGAAAGTGGTTCTGTTCTTTTCTGCGGGCTGGCATTACCTCTTTGACCGACAAGCAAGGAATGGAGAACGCATCGTGTAAAACTTGAACAATATATCAATGTTGTTGTCATACGTTTCAATTTACCCTATGAAGAGGCATCGGAGACTGAACAATGACATTTACATTAGCAAGAGTAATAAAGATGACATCAACTGTGATCATGAAACAAAAGTCATAGAAGAAAATGGTACCTGCGACAATAACAACCACAACACTTTGAGAAGGAAGTTGTAAAGTAACTTGATTACAGAATGTTCTTAATTTCCTAAGAATAAATGTACTTTACGATCGGAAATTTTATTCCACTATCAAAGAACTTGGTCTATTTCTAGAGTCATATGTGAGGTAAAAATATTTCTCTCCTCCGAGAAAACTGGAAGTTATAAATACGTTACTACGCAAGTAGCAAATGCTGTCGTGCAACACAGCAGGACAGTAAAGTAACGTAAAAAACAGAAGGACTGTCCACTCTAAGCAGCCAGTCGTTGGCAATTTTAAACAACCATACAGTGTTATATGAAGACGGGTGAGACGCAATGAACTTTAAAAAGTTCCTAGTTAAACATAATCATATGTATTATTCTTTTTGTCAATAATAGGGGATCATTCTCAACTTTTCGTGCAAAAGAGGTTGTTTTTTTAAAAGGTTTAAATATCACCATTGTAAAGTCGTAGCAAACGTTATTCTACTTGATATAAGCTACTATTTAGACAAAAGGATGGACAGCGGCTCAACTAGAGCTGAAAGTATGATGTTTTAACAATTCTACAATGTTTCAATAATGACTGAAAGAAAATTTAATGTTACACGATGCAATAGTAAGCGATAAAATTGCTAATTCCAAAAAGTATTTTAGACTGTAGAACTGTATATAGGTACTGTGGAAATCTGGCGATTTTTATTAATTGAAAAGTGATAAATGATGCGCATTTCTACATGT
Source organism: Apostichopus californicus (assembly GCA_020650975.1). Classification (NCBI taxonomy): domain Eukaryota; kingdom Metazoa; phylum Echinodermata; class Holothuroidea; order Aspidochirotida; family Stichopodidae; genus Apostichopus; species Apostichopus californicus. The sequence goes on along the minus strand of JAIPMN010008963.1, from coordinate 11,317 downwards.
CAGTTACAAACCCATATATAACCCTCAACTACAAACTTGCTTAAAATGAATTTAAGCCATAATATTTAACGATATCGTTGTAAATATATTCTTTTTTATTTAGATTATGTAAATGTTTTCTGTGATCAATGGCATCTTCCTTTTCTATTCTTTTTTTGTATTTTACTTTCATCCTGTAAATATTGCAACGTTGTTTTTTTAAGAGTGTCATGGAAACAATAGCATATATGTAAATATGTAAATATGTTAATATTTTCCCATTGTGCTTTTCTCGAATACGTAGTGTATTTGATTTCAAACCTTACAAAAACATTTAGCATTTATTGCATATCCATAGTAACGGATTTATAGCCCATGTAATAACTATTTGAAAGTGTTAGCTAGGAAGGTATATCATAGTAATATTTGGTGTTTGTTATAATGTTACTAACACAATACATATTCACATGTATTATATCTATTCACATTGAATCAGTCTATACTCTAGATGTTGCTTATCGAGCCCGTAGATTTTAATCCAACAGTGTCGTTCCGACTCAAACGTGTATAGGCTTAGTGTCAACGCTCTCCAGCGGAATAAATGTGGACCAGGACGCAACAAGGAACCCTAGTATAAGCTAGTAATTAGAAAATAAGTATATTAATTGAAACTCTTAATTAGTAAGAAACACCGTATACCAGTGGTAGCTAGCACGCATTACATTTATGCCAATTTTAGTGATTACTGAACATCGATGTATGAAAAAGATATTATACTAGCTCATCTGTAGTTCAAGATAAATATTGGCAATGGAACATCTGTGTTAATTTGTTATTCGTGTGTGATTGTTTTAGTACTAGGTACATGATAAAGCTGAGGGGGAAAGGAGAAACCAGCAATTATATTTGAATCTATATATTTATGACCTTATAGCATTGTAATACTGAGAATAATCTTACAGAAAAAAACTTGGATAAACGTGGTTTGTGCAAAAGTTTAACAAACTGAAAAACCGTCTGTGAGAGAATGAAAACCTGGCTACGTGACGCCGGTGGCATGGAAAAAAAGTAATCTTTTGTAAAATTATTCGTACAGTATAGAGTCTTAAAACGTTTGCAGTTTGTAAATTTATGGCCTTGGTTTACCAAATGGAGTACTTTTCCTAACTACAAAAATAGGGAATTTGGTATTAACATTAGCTTCGACCATATTTATGGAAAGGGGCACATTTAAGATTCTTCACAAAATCGGGGGTTGTGGGGACGCTGCTCCTTATCCCCCCACACACAGCTGCTCCATCGCTGGTCAACTGCTCCTGCATATAACTGGAAATCGCAATAATTTAACCCTATGGACAGCAGTCTTTGCATGATTAATCTATCATCTCTATTGGTGTGAACATTTTTGTTTTTATGGATAATTCAAGGAATAGGCATGAGTGTGTGCTAATGATCTAATGAATATAGATGCCGTTAGTACCGATCGAGGTTGCAGTGACGCAATACTATCACGATAGTTTTCGCCCTTTCCATAGTGCGCCCTCACTAGGTCGTAGTTCTTCCGGTGTACCAGTCTAGTCATGGATGACACTGCCATTTTTTTTATGAATTCATGACAACTTCGTGAACACTAACCTGGCTTTCTTCTGAAAATTTGGCTCTTTTTCCCAACCCCCCCTCCCCCGTTCTTGTTCTTTTTGTTTCATTGTGATGGTTCCAATTTGGCTATTTTTGGGACAAATCCCTTTTTCAAGAACAAAAATTGTCATGGCAATCTGTTTTAGACATGTTCTTTAATACGCATGATGTGGTAACTACAATTAATGAGCTTATACCGTTCGCATGATAAGAACATGTTTGTTCCTGTCGCTAGCCTAAGCCTATGGTAGCGTATGCAATAGAGCTTGAAAGGAGGGCCTAGTAGGCCCAAGCTTCTAACACTCACAGGCTATCCCAGCGTGAACCACATGTGGATACATAAGGAGGGTATGTGCGACCACAATGAGTCCATATGTAGGCCGACCTTCAACGTGGGTTGCTTTACGTTTCGGATGATATGCTGCTTGCGACGTAACGATCGAAGTATTTAGGGTGTTAGACAAAAGCCCAGGGGTGGTGGCTGTTTGGAGTCATGGTTCAATTGCCAATTTACTCCAGAACTGTGACTTGCAACTCCCAATTTCTATGAAATTCAGTAAGGACTTTTGTTATGACAAATGTTATAATCCTTTAAAGAAATCGCCTTCATCCTGTGAACTTTTTTCATAACGGGCACCATGACGAAACCTAATGGAAGTTTTCATACGCTACTTGAAACGGGTCTCTGATTTTGAACGAGTTTTACTGACGTTTGAAATAACGACAACAAGTTTACCACTTAGTAGGAGTGTCATACAATTGCTAGTGTTTGCGCTGATAATCCAAATAATGTTAGACTAGATTTTTCTGGAGTGATATTGTGGGTAAATAAATTCCTTTGGCTCTGCATACCATGTATGAAGTATATTTTTTGTCCAAATCTTTTTTTCATTATGCATTATAAGGCAATGATATTGTTTACTTTCCGGCCTTCCAAACCTGCAGGTACTGTAGGTGACTGATTCACCAATAGAGGTAGCAACGAGACCATTTATTCTTTCAATGATATGTGGCCTGGCATTATTCAGTAAGTGTTGCAATCTGCTTTCGGTATGACTATCTAGACTGGCATAAAGTTAAATTGAGAGCATGTAATATCCATTAGGAGTATTATTTTAATACGCAATGCTAGCATAGCCTATAGGAAAGTTGTGTTGACTTTCAATTTAGAGCAACGTGCTCCTATCTTTTGCCAGTGTCTTTGAAATTGAAACTGAACCATGTTGCGTGGAAACACCGGCTTAGTTTATACCCGACAATAGTGTTGTGGTTGATGGGATTTGCGCATGCGACGAATGAAATCTATACCCTGTTAGTGCAAAAATAAATTGTCACATGACACCATGTTAGCACAAGCAGACCCAAGAATGAAACTAATTATTGAAGAGGTAAAATATTAATTGAATGGGATATTCCTGTCACTGAAGTTCGTTGCTTGACAAAACTTCGTGTTTATTTCCTGAATCGTTAGGTCAAAATCACTCCCTCATTGCACTTTGTATGGCGAAGACATGAATCTTCCAAATGACTTCATAATATTTGTAACATTTAAATTCTTATAGTTAACACGTGAAAAGAATTTACGCCGAAGCAAATATAAATATATGTATGCTTTCTATTTGAATATGTTTAACGAAACAACGAACGACTGTAACCACGAAAACCTGAGCTGCGTAAGTTATGTTGAGTAGGCAAGGGTTGTTCTGTATATTATTAGAGGTCAGGTAACCAGGTCACTATAAGTATATTAAGCGTTGTAAAGAATACGTGAAAAGAATGTACGAATCCCACGTAACTACATATAGACCCGGTAAATCGTCCCTACGGCGAACTGCGACGAAAAATAAATCTAGTTTTACGCCAAAGTACGAACTACATGGAGCGATTGCAACGCTTACCCTATAGCTTGGTCTCCACAGCTGTCGTGGGATTCGAAAATTCTTTTTCACGTATTCTTTACAACGCTTAAATGTGACAATCCCTTTCTTCAGAAGATGCATCATATATCTTTTACAAACAAAATAATATGTTATTTAATAATTTACTACGAGCAGCAGCTCAAAAAGTCAGCGCAATACTTTTCTGAAACTTTTTATGGCCTTAACTACAAACCTATATGGAAGGCAGAAGGCCCAACGCATAATTCTTATTGTTCTTAATTCTGTTTTTTGTTATATAAACCAGGTGGGTGATGATCAGTCTCAAGTTAAAATTGAACTTTTCTACAGCCCTTAACAAATTTAAACACGCTTCCTCTATGGTAGCGTACTTGACCTCTCTTGGCAATGAAGTTTCTACTTTCATAACAGAGAGGATACTTTAATGCATTGCCTCCTTGCGTCAGCACGACTCCGATTCCATATCTGAGGCGTCGGTACGTAAATCAACTTAATTGTCTAAATCCGACCACTTTCAAATCGGGGATGCTGCCCGTTCTACTCTTAAGCGAGTTAAACTAAATGCAGAGCCATTTATAGCTAAGTAAACATACCAAATGTATCTGATGTTATCAAGAATACATCAACTAGAACATAAAGTTGGCCACGTTTGAATAACATGTACCGTGATGATATCATGGGTCATCTATTATGATCCACTCCGCAGAAGAATCGACGGATTAGTCAGTCAAAATTGATAATATCACAGGTTATCTATTTTGATTCACCCCGCAGAAGAAGCGACGGGTTAGTCAGTCAAAATTGATTACATTCAATAAACAACGTTTAATGTAAAAAGCAGGGCCTTATTGGAAACCAGCTTTTGCTGAATAAGCAACCCTGGATAAAAATGCGAATAAAATTAAATAAAAAACAGTTAAGTTAAGAACACATGATATCGAGATGAGTTTTTCTATTAACACAGTGAGATATTGTCCTCTTGGCAATTGTTATATTATTTTACATACAATATGTCTGTCAAATGCAACTAAGAAACGAGTTCTATATATAGATACGGCAATAAATGCTAACGGAAATGTTAATTGAGTCTTTTGTGATTTTAAGGGTGCACTTAATCGTGGCAATTAGTTTAATAAAAACTAGTGCTGTTACATTTGCTCTCCTGTGATAGTAGCTTGTAGTTTCGTTGATTGAGGATCTATTTCAAGTGTAAAATAGACGGAAATATAAACCTTCATCATGTAAGGAGGCAATTACACTACAGTGTGAAATCAGATACGATACGTCTCATATACTGATTCATGGGTTATTGGAAATGAACACAACCTTTGAAGAAAGAGAGAAAGTTCATCATTTATGATCAAACGGCGACTGGTATAATTGAATACGTACAACGAACCACAAAAGGAGGTAGGCTTCAAAGAATTCTTTGGATGTAATCTCATTTTTATTTCTTCTTATTAGACCTAAGACTTTCTGTCATACCACTTTACCTAACCTTTGCAGCCTTTGTACATGTATATAAAGTCGTTTTTTTTTTAATGTATAACGAACTCTCTAATTCCAATATCCCAGTACACATAAGCTCTTGTGAAACCAAGAACCTCCATCGGTGAAGAGGAGCACTTCACAACTTCTTCCGCTGAAAACGTATATAAATATTGCCTCTTACTAATGTAGTCATGTCACTGTTGTATGTTAACATCATATATCGACAACACAAAGAAACCTTATTCGTTTCCCATTAAAATGTGTCCGTGTCTCAACATAACCAGTTAAACCTTAGTGTGCTTAAAATTAATCTTCTTTATACAATGATTAAAGCGTTGCTATGGCTTTATTCTTTTTAACAGCCCAGGCCTCATGCGTAATGACAATTAGGTACAACTCACAAGTAATTGTATGTATGTATGTATTTTAGATCCTCCTGCAAGCAGGAACTCGCGAAGAAGCCTCAGTGGCTTATCGAAGCCGCAAGCTGACGGAAGTCAGTCTCTTACATCCACATTTAACGTCCATGATTATGAATTCTCAACAACTCTGTAACTGGACGACATACATTAATCTTGGAGTGACTCGAACTCGGGACCTTATGATTGGAAGGTACCGGCGTTAACCACTGAGCTAACACTCCTATATCTCCCATGTCTGTTTGATGTTACAATGCTACCATAGAAGTAGCCGTATCGGCCAGTTTTTCTTGGTATTAATAGTTTTCTTCAATTGTTTTCGTATCAGTTTTCACAATTCCTGTAAGACTTGCTCTTGTAACTAAGGTACATAAAATTTAGGAAAGTAAATTTGGATGGAATTTCATTTATTTTGCCAGTGATCCCAACCAAAGTGGTGATAATGATGGAGTAGCTGACAAAGAATCATACTGGGATAAGTTCACAGTACCTGAATTAAAATACAAGGAATTAACCGTCGGTTTACCGGATAAACGAGCTTACCGTCCATCTGTTTGTCACCTCTGGAATCAACTCATCCCTCGAATTGTAACTAGCACAGGTAAAATGAATGGCTTTACAAAAAACAAAAACAAAATGTCCTTTTTAGGATTAGTTAGGATCATGAACCCAACCCAACCTTTTGTGATAAACGGTATACTGATATCGCTGACGAAGGAACACAAAATCTTGGCTATAACTGGCTGTCACTTTCCGCAAAACATAAGCAGGCGCGTAGTAGAGCTTTTCACTGATATTAGTGTACGGCGCCATCTCCACCAACATGTTTGTATGTACTTTAGATCCTCCTTCAAGCAGGAACTCGCGAAGAAGCCATGCATCATAAGTTTATCAAAGCCGCAAGCTGACCGAAGTCAGTCTGTTAGATTCATATTTAACGTCCATGATTATGAACTGTCAATTGTCAACAACTCTGTAACCGGACGACATACATTAATCTTGGAGTGACTCGAACCGGGGACCTTTTGATTGGAAGGCACCGGCGTTAACCACTGAGCTAACACTACATAATTGATTATGTACATGTAATTGAAGATTAATTATTGAAGAGACATACAGTTGCAGCAAAAGCAGTGAAATGTTACTACAATGGAGAGCAAATGCTCTCATCCCTTCTCATCCTCGAACACTAAATGTTATCAGTAAGAAGATTTAACAATCATCATTTCCATGTCTTGATAGCATTCTCGATCACCGTTTCAATGGATATAATAACTTCGGAATAAATTTATCAAACTGTAAGCTATTATTTCACAATCACTTCACACTTAATTTAGCGCAAAATATGGACCAAATTTGACAATAGAAACCAGCATTACAAGCAAGATTATTGGGTGGAAATTAGTTAAATAGATTTCAAACGGATTCTCATATTGAAACTTTCAATAATAATCATAGGTCGCAGTATTTACTTAAGGAGTTATTAATATTACTTCCAGTATTGCTAAACGTTTCATGTACGCTGCACATGCATATATGATGGCCGGCCATTGTGTACAGTACTGTCATGCATAAATGAAGAGCCACAAAGTAATTTCCATTTTTTAAGGACAGTTACATTGTTCGTTAATGATTTTCATAATAATGAAGCTAAACAAAAAGTAAACGATGAAGAGAAAACAAATTTGTTTAGAAACCATATTGTATGCGACCTTCCAATCGCACTATATCCAACATTGTTCTACAAATCGTTGAAGTTTTAGGTTATTGCCCTGATACAGTTCTCCTTGGTAGGGAACGATTGTGGCTGCAGCCACATCAAACAATTCAAAACCATGGTCTCAACATGTAAGAAAGAAATGGATAACGTCCTTCCCCACACTCCCTTTACCCACCCAACCATTTCCTTTCACACCAGCTATCCTCCTTATTCCATGTCCATGCATACTCGCATGTTTTATGCCTCTCTTCCTCCACCAACCCCCTCCCCTTCCCGCCCCCCCCCCCCATCAACTCTATTACCATATATTAAATATTAACTCTCGTTTTCAGAACCCTCTGCAAAGTTGATCCCCTCCCTCCTTCCTTTCCTCTCGTTCCCTTCTGTTCTAATTAATTTGACTCTTTCATTGTTCAATGAAGCAAGATTTAAAGGAGAACCTTCCAGGATCGAAACATGAGGCCATGTGTGTATATAAAATAGTAAAACAGCATTCATAGGGTTCTATCAATTCGTTAAATCTTTTAGTTAGTATTCTGCTTTTATGCTACGAATCATTATTGCAGAATATTTATTAATTAGCTGCACTTTCATCGCATTTGGTTACATCAGTTCACTATGAAAAATGTCAATTCGTCATGCAGGTTCAATGAACAGTAATTGAGTTAACAATGACTTCGATACAACTGTAAGTTTATTGTCTCTAATCGAAAGTTCACCGAGAAGGATTGTTTAATAAGTTACTTGTTAAAATTGTCATAATCATTAAACAAACAACTATACGAAAGTGATAATTATTAAATAGATAGCACTTAATATGCTGTGTGGCCACTTTTGATGTAATAAACAGAACCTAATAAATGGTTAAGTTTTAGACTGACTAGTGATATTAGTGATCAATTGAACTTCATCGAATAAGTAGTATGTTTAGAAGACTGCATTTACACGTTTGAAGAAGATTATCAAATAAGGCATTTTAGTTTATGCTTTCTCATCGTATAATTAAAATTATTGATGACAAGAATTCACCTAAGCAATTAGAATCTCAAATATTATAAAGCAGGGGGAGCATTCTGGAAATTCCAGGACATCCATTATCACCAAAATAGTACAAGTGCTGACCAAAGATATTAAGTACTGATTGACAGGTTTGACGATATAGAGTTGACACGAATGGTCAGGAAATGTGATATAGATGCCGTAATTGTTACACAGTCATGATGTGAGCCAAATTTCGCCTATAATGCGAAATTAAATAATAATAATTATATTAATAATAATTCCAAACCCAAAGATTGTTTACTCGAAACAAAAACTATAATGCATTGTAGAATTCGATGTGACGCATGAGAATGACTTGTATTATACAAATATTTGGATCATAGCCAGTGCAATCATTTTTAATTTCCCTGCAGTAGCACTGATATCAATTTACTTTCGATATACTTCAAAATGTTATGTGTTGACACTATATAAATATTATCAAACGTTCACTGATCGTGAATAACATTACAAATGGAGGAGGCATTTGAGGCTAGGATGAAAAAAAGATGAAAACTTTTATGTTGTTTATGCGTAACGAATCGAACCATTCAATCCAAATTCCATGCTAGTAAAAATGTAAATTAAATTAAAAATTTTTAATTAAATTTATTAAAATGTGACAGTTGTGGAAATCAAACCATGGTTTATCACTTATTGCACTTTACCAGCAAAGGTATCAAAAGTGGGAAATAGGATGAAGCAAATGAAGTTCATATTTAACATCAATCTTTATCTTTCATGATACGAATTCTCATGCATGTCTGCTGCGTGGTTCCGAATATGAGTCATATATTTTCTTCCTCTTCTTGTTTTTGTGAAGCTTAAGATGCGTCTTTTGGTGTTCTTAGCGATATCGTTACTAATTTCAGCAGCAGCCTTCTCAGGATACAAGGAAGGTAATAATACGATTTACTTGACTCATTAATGAGCAGATAAAATATGTATCATTTTCAATTATAAGGCAAAGATATTAACCCATACGGCCATGATGAGTTTTATATCGGTTACCGATTTTCAGATTTAGTGGACATTGCAAGTTCATTGGGTATTTATTATTTTTAGAAATGCCACTATTGTAAATTGTGTATCAATAACATTTGCTTCTGACATTGTAAGTGTTGTTACTGTTGGTATTTCATCGTCCCTGTGATCACCGTTTATGTAATGGTTAGACGCCGATGAATTTGTACATTATACACATTATAAGGTGTTTTTTTTTTAGGATATTGTAATTGACATGTTCAAAGTTAAAGCGTAGTAATTATATCAGTAGATTGTGTCTTTATAGATGTGCAATATGTTTTGGTAAATTGTCGATATATTCGCAGAGTATCGAATTACATATAGTGCATGCGTAATTCTGACTCAACTTTGAGTCTGAAAATCTATGTAGTTCTTGCTCGATCCACCCTAAAAGATGGATTCTGATGATAACGTTTATACGAGGGAGGGAGGGAAAACTGGCGGGATTTGGAGGAAGGGATCAGGCTCGGATATTACTTAATATAGCGGTCCTGTTCTTCTATTTATCAGTACGGTATATACCGTAACCATTTGTTTACTGTATTTTATCATTTTAATATCATTTACCATGTTGTTTTTCTCACAAGATGATCGCGAAAAATGTAAGTATACATACGAGGGAAGCAACATTACGGTGAATTGTTCATATCGGAACTTGCAGGAATGTCCCTCCGACCTGCCTGACATTATGTCTTCGTTGTAAGTATTCTTTGCAATATAGAAAGATATTCACGTGTTTAATTCATCTTCTTTGTACCTCGTCGGTAAATCAGTTTCAGCTATTTTATCATAAAAAGACCCCAAAGAACAATTTGTTTGAACTTAATGTTACTTAATGTTAATCAATCAACTTTGGCTAACAGAATATCCTTGGCGTGAAACTTGAAATAAGTTGACCAAGTATTTAGGTCATTTTATTACGTACATCAGTTTGCCAAGTTAACCTTTACCTCCTTTGATCATGTGATTTCTGATGTATCCTACTCTTGTGTGAAGGTGATATTTTGGCGGGCTAAAATGTCGACGTGTCACACAAGGTTAGAACGACGGTTTAACGCGCGAAGGGATGATAGCTCGTTCAAAATGGGAATGGGATAGCCGCAGTTTTGTGGCTCGTTTCCCCTTCGCGTCCGGGTCCAGCCTATAACTTGAAAACCACCCGAAAGTCATGGTTCGTACAGTAACTACTGTTCATGTCCTGTAACACATGTTACACGTGTTACGAACACAAAGTAGTAATTACTGATGCACGGTTGTGTAACTTGTGGGACATGAACATTAGTTGCTGTACCAACCATTTAGTGCGAGTTCTTTGATACGCGATTCTAAAATGAAGTCGCATCTAGTCGTTTTATGCTGTAAGTAGGCCTTTGGATATAACCGACTATGGCCTTTCGTCACCTGTATCGAACAATACTATTTCTGTTAAGTTGGTGACATATATGTATAATTTGGGTATAGTTCTCACCAAGATCATTCCTCAGAAAAAGATTCATCTTGCGTCATAATTTGTGTTTTTGATTTACAAAGAACCAACAGTTACGTTTTAAACAAAACTACATCAAATCTTAGTAAAGATTACGCACTCTGCTATGATACCATGTTTTTTTTATATTTTTTAATAGTTTATTCGCTTGGCAACATTCTTTTCTAGTTGAAAGGAATGTTGCGAATACGCGACATATACACTAGACTTATTGTAGATACTTAATGTTTGTGTGAAAAGGTCATTTGCTTTCAATTTAAATTTGGATAACAAGTTTTCACTCTTACGAAATTAGAAGGCTAAAGATCGTAACCAAATCATATATGGAAACATAATTTGTGGTAACATTTTTATTCTGCTAAGATTAAGTCCTTTGGTAATTTCCCATTTCTCTTCATCTTGTAACCATTTAGTTTTGATATAGATATAAATAGAATTGTTGTATAATTATACTTTCACGTTCCTTTCTATCCTTTTCCGTGCAGGGACCTTTCCCACAATAACATAAGTAGTATTCCTAGCGGCCTATTTTCCGGAAAGAGTCGGCTCAAAACACTGTAAGTATATCACTGAACTGATTTTGTATTAAATATTCCATCGGATCATTAAAGTTTCATAT
>JAIPMN010008962.1:0-14586 GCA_020650975.1 Apostichopus californicus | reverse complement strand
TATATATATATTATTTAATGATTTTGCTTGAGATGTTTTTCTCGGTAAAATAACCCATTTAATTCCATCCAGCGTTCATAGCTTTCGACCTATTTGAACATGTCAAAATATTTAGATGCCTCTGTCAAAATAGCCTTGTATTATTATTATTATTATTATTACTATGAATTTGATAGAGCGCTCTACAAAATATCACAGCTCTTAAATGAGAAAGGAAAAATGAAATATGGAAAATGAAAAATGGTAAAATGAGAAAGGAAAAGGAAAAGAAGTAGATAGGAGAAAGAAAGAATGAAAGAAATTCACATTATTATGAACTATAAATATGTTCCAAATAATGTCACCAATTGTTCACATAGTCAAACATATTAGCATCAGAAACGAATTGTTTGTGAATGACACCACGATTGATAAATTGTGTCAGTCTGTCTGTCTGTCTATCCGTCCGTCCGTCTGTCGTGTATGTGTGTGTGTTGGTATTTTACATCGGTGGACTGACATGGCTATTGATTCGCTTTCCTTGAAGGCCGAGGAGAGGCAAGGGAGCACAGAGGAAAAGCTGAAACAGCTCCGTAACGAACTCGAAGAATGTAAACAGGAATTAGAAAGGGTGAGCCTAACCCACTCCACCTCCTCCTCCTCCTCATGCTAGCTTCATGAACTCATGCGACCTTTCAACTCATTTTATACTTCTTTGCAGAATAAATAATTCATCAACCAAAAACCGACGTCTCCACTAATAGCTTTTAGCAAAACAAAGGGGGGGGGGAACCAACTTTCATTTTCAGCCGTATCCGTAAAAGTTCTCTGCGAAATGGCTCAGAGTGATGATAGGTTCAGGAAATTACAATTTTGTGAAGAATTGAAGCAAGTTGTGGGTGTGCTTTCTTATGAAATGAAAAATGTTCTCAAAGGGAAAGACTAATGATTTGAGCAGTGATATAAAGTTGCTGCCTCCGGTGGCATTATGTATATGCTACACAGTTAGCTCACAGTCGGTGTTGTAGCCCGAATGGGGGGGGGGAGGGTGTCAATGCAAGGGGTAAAGGGGTAAGTGTGTATAATGGATGGGTTTTTAGGAAGAATGAGGAGGGAAGAATGAAAAAAAAACCTTCAGATGTTGAACTCTTAATTTAATATCCAAGGTAGTTCAGGTATTTGGAAAATTTCGTTAAAATCTGAGTTATCCTTAATCCATTATGTCATATCGAGGTGGGGGGGGGGGGCAAAGGTTGGTAGGCTTGTGCATATTATTAAAACAATGAGGGGGAAATAAGTGAGTTCATGAGCTAGACTAATTGCTGTGTGCATGTCTGTCCCTTCTATATTCTAACTGCCTCTTCCCTTTACGAGGTTTCTACAAAAACTTTCCTTTTTATTCAAACAAAGTGGGAGCCAAAGATTATACTCTGTGGAAAACAAATCTTTCCTAATGGGGATTGATTAATTATCCATGTATTGGACTATCCTATATTATATAATTGACACTTCCTGAATTGCAATTTTGGTATATTGGAGGCCAATCTTATTTTCACTTTCAAACAAAACGTTTTGTAGAAATCCCTCCTTTTTTATTTCTTTTTTTTTTCTCTGCTCGTTCCCTGGTTTGTTGTGGAATGATTTGCATGGAATTTGATGCTTACATTGTATGGTCTTTGACTCTTTGTCGTGATCAGAAAACCCTATCTTGTATATCCGTCTCTCTCCATACATGTTTGGTCTCTACAAGAAGAATCTTCCTCTTACCAATCAATAATCAATTTCCGATCCATATGTTTCATTCTTTCACTAATTGTTCTTTACCTCCGCCTTACCCTCCCTCCCCCCCCCCCACCTCCCTTTCCTTTCCCTGAGTAGTGAATGTCTCTTGTGAATAACAGTTATGCATTTTGAAAAAAAGAAGAAAACATTTTCATGCCAGTTATCCTCCTATGTCCCTCTTACATGATATTTACTTCTAAAAAAAAAAAAAAAAAACCTCTTGATTAATTATACCAATTACCATATTAATCTAGTCTCTTGATTAATAATACCAATTACCTTACTCTCCGGTGTCTACCATTGTTTAGTCTCCTTCCACAAATTAACCAGGACGGCTTTTAGGTCCTACCATTAATGATTTGATCAAATTTTTAAAAAAATACTGTTAAAAATAACCTAGTATTGCAGGTTACACTGCAATACCACTTTTGGTTTAGAGTGTAAGTAAACTGTTCAGCATCAAAGATTTATGAAGTAAAAATGAATTAAGTAGAAGTGACTATTATGTTCACCTGGTTTTACACCTGGTTTACACCTAGCATACAACCTACAAGCTTTAAAGGCATCTCCATCTCATAGGAAAGATTTACACAACTTAACACAACTTTTTAATTTATTCGGCAGGATTTTGGAAATAATTGTTGGCATGGAAAAAGAGGATCAGATTCCTTTCCTTGTTTCCTAGCAAGTTATAGTAAACCCATCATACTGTAGAAGATGAAATTATATTTGCTTTATGTTTCAGTTGTCTTCCTTCGCTTTTGGTCTTCGTTGTCATGGGTATATCCTCTTAATCCTTTGTGGTTTTCTTTTCATTTTGACTTTTCACAAAACAAAAATAAAAAATATGTGGATTTAGATCTTCTGTGTCGTCCTGCCTTAGTGTTCGGTAATCAATGATCGAGCCTTAATTTGACACCCAGACTGTCTTGTTTATTCGTCCAGTGCATCTCCAGCGCCTTGCGAACTAAAATCTGGTTCTTTGGCCACGTGGAATTACTTTCCCTACAGACAACGATGACGTTAGTTCAAAATGGTTACGTTTACAAAATTTATTGCCTAAAACCATTTTTTTTATCCTTCCTAAATAGAATTGTTTACTTGAATGAGAGAAAAATATTGTCCTACCTTATACCCTTTCTCTTCACTCCCCCACCCCCCCCCCCCAACACCTCCACAAATCCCCTACTACCAAGATTTCCATCTCCAAATCATCCTCAGGATTTTGAAATAAGCTTTTAATAACTGAGCGCATGGTAAATTGTATTAACAGGGGAGTAGCTTTCAAGACTAAACTCAGCATAATGGAATCGAATAATATGCTACTACTGTTTGCTTTTTTTTTCTTTTCTTTATTAGTTTGGATAGTGGTGAAGGGATTGTGGTGTATGAGAGGGACACTGGTGGAGGAAACCCAAATGTTATTGCCAATATTAAAATTATAGCACATTACCATTGGTTCTGACTTTTGATTGTTACTGAAAATCCCCAAATTTTATTCAGTAATTACCTTAGCTCTCTTTTGAAAAGTGTGACCTAATGAAAATTTGTGTACTAATCATTTTCCATAAGTACCAGTTCCCTCAGTATCAATTTTATTATCACGTTCGTCCGCCTCTCCCGATCATCAAACCTATTTTCCCGATCTCGCCATCTCCATTTTCTAATACGTCTCGTACTTTGTAAAGTTGTAAACCAATGGGGTCGAGTTTTTGTCTCTTCCTCTCTCTCATTAGATAGAAACTTTTCAAGGTTTACAAACCTCTGGAATATAGTCAGACGTTTGTTTCCCGTTCGGTCGAGTCTCAGCCGTCTCTCTTTTCGTTTTTTTTTTCCCTCTGTCGTTGACATAAGCTCTCCTTCTTATACTTCCTTCATTTTCCACGCTACTGCTATCACATCACAAACATTTCTGCATGACTGCCTTTAATAACGTTGTGCTTGATTGCTTTGGCTAATGTCAATTACACCGTATTAACCAGTGCCATATGCATGTATCACCAATTCACCATATACTATGCCTGCATTTATAATTCCTAACATTGTGGTCATTTTATTTGCATTTCACTTTCTTCTCATTTGGCCATATTTCTTTTAATATATATATATTTCTTTATTTGTTTTAATTTTACTTTACTTTTTGGTGGGTTTGTGTTTTTTGTTTCATTCTATTTTTCATCTAACTTTACAACAGACAATATTGTTTTACAAAAAAACAAAAAAACAATGACTGCCTGCCTGCCTGCTTGCATTTGAAAATGAGTATGTTATTGGCATTTCTGCAAAGGTTTATGTTATCAAAGAACGTATTATTTTTAACCTAAAGTTCAGCCATATGTTGAAGCAAAGATCTAAATCTTAGTGTAAAGGAGGATCGAAACGATGCCAGCTTAAAGTTTGTCATTGTTGGTGCAAGTAGAATTACTTTTCAAATCAAACAAATCATATGCTTTATACAAAATTCTGAGGTCAAATACAAATGAACGTGATGTTTTTCATGACATAAACGACACAGGAACTGCATAATTTGAAAAACTCAAAATATGACACAAAATGAGGAAAATGTCCTCAATTGCCCAGAGCAATTGAGGACAAGTCTTTCCCCCTTTTCAAAAAGTCAAAAAAGTACCAGGTATATAGTGTCATCATGCAATGTTTACCCGCTTTTGTTTTTGGCAAACTTCAGGCAAGAAAAGTTGTCACTTGTATGATCCAAAAAACTGAAAAAGCATAAAAAATGGCCAAAAAAGTAGTAGAAAAAATTAGTACAAAATTTAAAGTAGGTTGATGTTAGCAGTCACAAGGGGGCTGATCAATTTGTAGCAAAAGGGCTGGCACACTAAAAGAAAAAGGTGTTAAGTACTTCTTTTCTTGGCGGGGGGGGGGGAGGGGGGGAGAAGGTATGATTACATCATTCGTTGGAAAGTGAAAGGAAAAGTTTTTAGAAGGTGAAGAAAAACCGTACGACGGATTGAAGAATGAATTTGTTACGTGCCGTGGTGGGAATGAAGTCTCATCCTGACATCTCCAATAAGTTAGCCGGGACGGTATCGGTACAATTGATCACCTCGTTTTCGTCAAGGCATTAAAGTTTTAATTAAAGATTTGGCTTGAATGATGCCCAGGAGACTTTAATGCACACAAGTGTGTAGATAATGTGACAAGACAACTTTCTCAAAAATGTTCAAAACAAAAAAAAGAGAAAAGAGAAAAAAGAAAGGTTAAAAGATATACTGGCAAGAGTCTCATTTGGTAGACGGTAGATATGGACGTTGTTATTTATACCGCCAGGTTTTATGGATAGTGTATTCAACCCCTCCATAAAGAAAACATAACAGCCTCTGACAGGATCGTTTCGTTTCTATAAGTAAGAGACGTTTTTATGTCCTTTGGTGTGAATTTCTAAATTTTGTGATCCTCTTTTCTCCTCCTTGAATGTCATCCACAATGACAGCTGATCTACTGTTTGTCACAACATGGTCTTAAGATTGACTGGGGTGTTAGGCGGCTAGTTTCGAGCGTCATCTAACTTTTACATTTAGTTTGAATGTTTCTATCATCAGAATGTGAGTGGGCTGACAATAAGAGACACATGACCTTTTAAATATTTAAAAGGAAATTGAACCCCGATGTCGTTAGATGCCAAAAAAATGAAATTGACTCACATTTCGTAAAAACTTCTTTTCAGGCGAGAGATCGAGAAAAAATGAATGAAGACCACAATAAGCGACTATCCAGCACGGTAGACAAGCTCCTCACGGAATCCAACGAGAGATTGCAACTTCATCTCAAGGAGAGGATGTCCGCCCTCGATGATAAGGTTAGTGCCGGTGAATATCTCTCTGGTCAAAGCGTCGCAAGCGGAGGAAACAATTTTTAGCAAGAAAAATTAGGAGCCATCGTTATTAAGTTGTTCCATGAAACACATCCTTAATTGGCAGTCTTTGTGACTTACATGTCACAAGATATTGTCAAAAACCTGTCGTTGTTTACAGCGGAAGTTATTCTAATTTCATCAAACGTTATGTAACAGAAACTTTGTCGATATTTTTGTGACGTGTATTGTCACAAGATGCATATAAATCTTGACATTATTTTCAGCAGAGGTTCTCGTGCCCTTAAACATGATTTAACACAAACTACATTCAATTTGGTAGACTATTTTGCATGAGTGTAGTCAGAGTTGCTTAAAATGTGGACAAAGTATGTTCGTAAGAAAACGCCACCGAACACATATCAATCTAGTTTCATTATATTTGTCATAGCAGATGTCGGGAAAAGTTTACACCTTTTGAGTGAGAAGGCAGAAAGCTCACAGAGATTGTTGAACTAGAATCTTGAGTGAAATGGGTGTGAAGCAAAATATTGCTAAGAACTGCAACAATCTTTTTGGAATTAAGGAAAAGTGGTTTTCAAGATATTAGTGTGGATATACTGCTTTAACCGTGCAGACAGTATTTAAAAACTGGCCTGCACCGTTATCTTGTTAGTAGTTCTGTTTGTTATAGATATTAGTGTGGATATACTGGTTTATTCCATGCAGACAATATTCACAAACTGATTTACACCATTATCTTGTTAGTGGTTCTGTTGTGTTACAGATATTAAGCCTGACTCTTTTTACATAAATTCTTTGTATTTCATTAATTGAACAAGATTACAATAAAAGAAAGAAAAAATTTCGCTTGAGAGAACAACCGGTTTAAAACTTGACATATTTGTCTTTCCGCTCAAACCGAGCACCGAGACTGGAACACAGTCAGTGATAGCTGCGAGTAAATACGACCCCCAACTCGTAGTTTTTATTTCTCAAGCTGGTAGATTGTTTATGCAAATTCAGTTTATCCAAAGAAATGAGGTGAAACAAGTCCAACTATCATCTTAGCTCAAGAAAGAAAACTTGCAGCAGCTGCAAAATCCCCTGCAGCCAAAGCTGAATCAGTATCAAACTATTGCAAATATAACACAGCCAGGCTGCAGAATGTGCTGCAGCCCCCTCAGCATCCTAATTTTGACACAGTGTCTGATACGGTAGATTATGATTACGATAAACAGCTTTCTCAAATATCAGGGTTAAAAGGTCTGGTGTGACGTCATAATGACGTCATGTGATGTCATAGTGCCACAAGGATGTGGAAACCTTTTAAATTGCCTTTAGTATTCCTTTTACATATATTTAGTGTGAATTTAGCAAATCTGGACTCTGCAAGTCAGTCATAAGATACTGTTAAGAGTTTCGAACAATATTTTAATTCACATTTCATGTCATGATTTTAGACTTGCTCAAGTCTTCTGCCTTTGTGTTTAAAGAAACAATAAAGTAGTGATATCTTCCAAATAGAACGAAGAAGGTTTGGATGTTTGGGTAGGTTGTTAAAGTTAATGATAATTATCACTACCGCATTCACCAATGATGATTATGGTTGTGTTTATTACTCCTTTAAAGGGTAACCGCAGAGATGCCAACCAGTACGATTTTATCGTAGTTAGTACTATAAAACAAGTGAAATACGATAATACGATATTTGCCTCTTGAAAATACGATTTTTTTTTTTAAAAGGAAGCGGAATCGCATAGAAACATGTACAAGTAACCCCCCCAAACCCCGACAAACACGTTGAACAACGAGCCTACATGGGGGGGGGGGACTACGCGGAATGGGCAGCTTTACAATTTTCTCATTAAATGTTAATGAAAAAGCAAACATTTTACTTACCCGTTCTTACCAGTAAAACATTTTTCTGACATTTTACTGGCCCAGGGCCAACGGGCCAGTGGTAGTGTCGAGTTTTCGTGAAAATCTGATTTTTCTCTCCAAAATCTGATTTTTTAGGATATTGTCTGTTTTTTTGTGTCAAGAGGTTGGCATCTCTGTAACCGTGGCTGTGTAATAGATAATTATTGCCTTTACCTTCCATATTTGTTTACGCATTCCTTAGAATTCACTGAGCACAGAACTTGAAAAGTTGAAGAGACTGCTGGAAGAGAAGGACTTAGAGCGTAGCCAGGCCGTGGAGGAGAGGCAGAAATTGAGGATCGAGCTGCAATCGATGAGGGAGAAATTCATGGATGCCCCAAAACTTGGGTATGAATAAAATATATAAAGACAATAGATGTAATTGAACAGGCGGTTATTACAGCCAGTTGGGACAATTTCCTAATGCTAATACCTCTGTAAACTGTACACCAATATCATGCTTTCAAAGCACTGGTATTGACAGTACAAACAGTTCCTGACTTTGATCTGATAGAAACATGATATTCATACTGCTCGTACACTGACATTACGAGTGCTCTGAAGCGGGACATGACATTACAGTATAGAAAAAATTGTCCCAACTGGATGCGTCATTAACATTAATTAATTAATTAGTAAGTCATATGAATGTGGTTTTGACTCGATGACAAGATACCATGCATAGACACCAAAAGTGTTTATATTAGTTTGATGTCAAAATATTACAATTTTGTAATTTACAGATGTTTAAAGGGCATCAGTATTGTTCCCAATTATACCTGTAATCCATTTGCTTGGATACTTTTCTCTCTAACTTTATGAAACTTTTTTTTTCTTTTTTTTTCAATCTAGTTTGATCTGGTTCTGTCAGATCAAGGAATTCCAATTAGACCAGTTCATATAACTGTATTAGTGTATATTTATGCATTGTGTTAGCACCCAGAAATGTGTGGTTAAAGACTCAGAATTCAGAGGGTTTTTTTCTTAATTTTTGAGATTCGTTTGAAAAAGCCAGGACATTCTGTTTTTAGACCACATCACATTCAAGTATGCACCTGTGTGTACTGAGTTTAAGAACTGTTTTTTGTGAAGCACATCACACATTGTTAAACCTTCCTTTCTTATTTTGGTGCAATTTCATAGTTTGAACAAACCACCTCCTCAAGCTGTTCCAGATGTGGTTATGGCCAACTCTGGACAAGGTGATGGCTCAAGGATAAACAGAAGGGACCAGAAAGGAAGGACCCAAGCCCTCCATGAAGACCCTTTCAAGGTATTATCGTATTACTCCCCACCCACCCCCCAACAGGTATATTGAACTTCAGTGGAAAGGAACACTTTGATAATTTATTGCCTGAAACAGTGACACAGTATTGGAATAATACTAAACTAAGCCAATAATAATTATTGTGAAAGGAGTGTTTTAACAGTTAAAAGTGTCACCCCTCCCCCACCCCAACACTTGTTAAGCCCCAGGTTCAAAACGACAAAGCCCTAATTAATTACTAATTAATACATCTGATCTAAAGTAATTTCTGAAATATTATCGTCAAAAATGCATTCCTAAGTTGCACTTTTTTAGTAGCCTATCGATGTAAATACAGATTACCATGGTAAACCAGTGGTTTTAAGTATATATTTTCTCCCCATTTAAGCAGATTAGTGAAATATCTCTTCTCTAAGTCCTGCACGAAGTATCTATTTTATTTGTCTTATGCAAAAAGCTCATTGATGAGAAAGGAGAAAATATTTGAAAATTTCTTGAAAACCTTTCCCTCTGGTGGTCTCATGCATTGTCTCTGAGTGTGGCTAGGTTATTATTATTTTTTTTTTATGGTGTGGGGGTCTTAAAAAGAGTGGTTCCACTTCAAACTGGCAGTACCTTCTACCCTGGAATATCATGATCAGTGTGTTCTAGCCTATCAACCCTAAGGTTCTCTTTCTAAGTCTACTCCCTACAAGAAGTGCAATTTCCTTTCAAAATACCTGACTAAATTTGTTGAGTAGAAGATGAGAGTTTTGATCCTGAAGTAAAATTACTGAAGTGATTGAGTGTTTTAAAGGATTCAGTCAGAGACGTTAAAGATTTTAGAAATGAGATGCCATGTTCTGTCATTTCTCAGGGTCAAGAAGAAAGGAGGTACAACAAAGACCCCTCCCCCTCCCCCACCATCCCTTTCACCCCTTCTTCCTGACTAGCCCTTGTTTCTAATACCCTCAAGATTTTAACATTATTTATGATCCGTTGTACACAGAAGTTATGCAACCACTGCAAAATAGTGATTGTCAAACTCTTGGATCGAAGTTTTATAAATCAGTCATCTCAAGAAAGTTGTATCAAATTATCCTTCAAGATTTCTGGGGTCACTGTATTTAGAGCTAGAAAAACAAAGCAACCTAGTAATAATTTAGCATGTTGCTTGTTGTGACAGTTATATGGGTCATGGTCTTTTATTAAAGTGCATTAGTTCCCGTATTATTATGTTTTGCCTCAGTTGTGACTTAGAAGCAAATGGCGAAAGTAAGTCAATCACAGATTTGCTTTCATGTCTCTGAGATAATTCGTAAAACCCTCTCACAGCAGGAACGAAAAATTTGGGGGGAAAAATTTGGGGGGAAAACCCGGATATCTGAAGTTTTTTGAGACATTACTTGACATGACAGAGTTATGCCTTATGAAATGTAGGTCAAATATTCACTGATCGTTTTATGAGGGTAATTTGGGATGGAATTGTCTAGAATAATATTGAAGATGGAGAATATTGAGAAAATATATATATATACACATGACTTTCATTTTTAGTGATAAATTGCTCTAGAAATATCTGTTTGCTTTTATTGTGTGTGTGTGTGTGTATTGCTGGCAGCCATTTACGTGGAAATTCATTTAATACTTTTCTAGGTTGCATATCTTCAAGAATTGAATGCGAGTATCAAATCTCAATACCAAGTATTACAGTTCTACAGTATAACATACCAAGTATTAATGTTTCATTTGAATGTGATGTCCACCAAATTTCTAGATAGCTCCGTGCTCTCCACACCCTAAAAACTTTGATAAAGGGTTTTTTAACATTCTCTACCAAATTCATGGATGAAAGGATGTCAGGTCTTATGTACCAACTCTCTTTCCTCCTATCCTCTTTCCTACCCCTTCTTCCCATCCCATTTACCAGTCCCATCCCCCAATTGCCTATCCCCACCCTCCCCCTATATATAGATGTTTATATATATAAATATATATATTGATATATATATAGAGAGAGATCTATATATATATAATATATATATAGATACATATATATATGTATTTATATTTATATACACACACATACATACATATATATTTATATAGATGTAGATATATACACACACATACATACATATATATTTATATAGATGTAGATATATATATATATATACATACATATATATATATATATACAAAGATATAGATAGATAGATATAGTTATATTTATATTTGAAATTGTCATGAGTTGGAAAATCCGGAACAGTGATTAAACTTCCAGCCTCCACTGGGATTTGAATATGTATCTAGTTTCAATAGTCCAAACGTCAAGAAGTTGGATCCCATTTTTTTTGTTCTTATTTCCCCCCTTCTCTTTCTAGATTCATACTCTCAATGAACAAGAATGGGAAAAGGCAGAACAGGCGAATGTCTTAGCTAATATAGCGCATGCCTTTGACAGCGACAGTGCCACTTCTGCACCCCAGACAGAGGACGAAGCCGAATCCGTGTATTCTGCAGCCGACCTCTTCGCCCCTCAGGGTCAGACCGATGCTCAGACTCTGGCCGCTCTGTTACAAGAACAACTCGATGCAATAAATAACGAAATCAGGTAAGTGTACTCTCTTTCTCCTTTTTTGCTGGAGACTGGCCTGATGATGGGGGCGGGTGGAGAGGGAAGATTGAGGGGGCAATAGCCCCATGGGTCATAAAGGGAGCCTGGGGGAGGCAAGATGAAGAATAATGTAATCTCATTTTCATAATATACTGATGGAAAAATGAAGTCATCAAAAGTGGGCCACCGTGACAAAAATTGTCCCAGTGATCGGATCTGGTCGGGTTCTAGATGGCTGGATTTTTGTGTGTCTTTGCTGTGCTTGTTATTCTCTTTGGTTCAAATCAAAGCAGGGAGCCATTATGTATAAGTTTCTTTTCTATAGATGGTCTTACATCGCGTAATACAGACCTTCTATAGTAAAGAAGCTTATACATAATGGCTCCCTGCTTTGATTGCCTCCGTTTTATGTTATGGCCGGACAATGCCTCACCTCGTATTTTACCAAAGTAAAGAAGTCCATATAAGTCTATGGAAAAAAACTACATATTAAGAGATGTTCCTCTTTTTCCTATGTGTCTGTTCCAACGGTAGATTAATTTAAAGCCATATATGGAGGTAACACCATGACGGTACAAACATATTTTTGTTGTTTAATAGACAAAGATGACAAAATGTATGAATAACACTTAAGAAACTCACAGATTGTAAAAGTTACAGCATGGGACTATACAATTGGTGTTCTTTCTAAATTTTGTTTTTAATGTGGCCCTTTTTGTTTCGGTTAAAATTTTATCCGTCAAGGCTTATCCAAGAGGAGAAGTCGACGACGGAACAACGAGCAGAAGAATTAGAACATCACGTTGGCAGCATGGATAATATCGACCTGTACAGTAACACTTCCAGTAGGCAACGGTTCTGGAGTCCCGAACCCCGGAGTCTGACCCGCTCCCTCCCGGGGAGCATGGTGATGCCCATAGACCACGAGAGACGGTCGCCTCCATCCAGCGGCCAGTCCACGCCAAAGATGGCCAGACGGTTGGAGATGCACCAGCAGAGCTCGCTGGGTCACCACAGCTTCAGTCAGCCCCACATTCCAATGGTAGGGGCACACGTTAGTGACGTGGATGCAAGGAGGGGGTATGAAAGTGAAGGAGAGGAACATCGTCAACAGGTGAGTGCCCCTTTCGTCCGTCTGTTTTCGCATGTGTTCGATCGGTTGGCGGTCAACTTTGTTACTTGCTAATGCGGGTTCTTTGAGGGAGGGAGGAGGGCGGTGGGGTAATGAGAAGGTCGAATATTCTGAGGGTGATCAGTGAAGTAGGGTTAGTAACTGGTCACCCTGGCAAGAGAAGAAAGCAATTAGGGCTGAATAAACTTTGAAATAAGTTACTATCATCATAAAATGAAAGAAGCATGTAAAATTTAGATGCAATATGTGTTTTTTTCTTTCTTTTTCCTCTGTCTTATTTTTGTAATGGTGAAAAACATGAACTACGTTAGAGTCCTTTCCTCTTTGTTTTTCTGAGGTATTTGAATTTCTCCATTTAGTCAAGTATGTCTGCTTCTTCAGTTTTAAATTTGATTAGAAAAACAAAAATTTGGTTACATGGTACTTATCTCTAAAGGCAATAATGCGTGTGGCTGCATGAAGTTACGTTGCATAGGGTGTCAGTATTATCTCGTAGCAACAAGGATGTTGGTTTTCATTACGGGATTTCTTCAAGGTCCTGCGATTATATTAGTTTCACGCAGTCCAAGGACGTGCGGCTTGGCTTTGATGATCCACTTAATAATGCAGTGGTGAGTGGCTCAAGACAGTAACAACAACCAAAAAATAAAGGCTGATAAGAAAAAAACAATTGTGTATCCATGGGTAAAGTAGTGTTTTTGAAAAGGATGTGTTAACATGCTGAAACATCGACTGTTTGTATTAAACTTAAAAATAATTAGATAAAAGGAGGTTGTTCTGCGAGATGAACGGTCAAAGGTTGTTTTGTTATCAGATTAAAAAGGAAAAAAAGCAACTGTGTTGTGGAAAAAAGGTATTGGGTTCTGGAGATTTCAGTGGTTAGGTGAAGAATGCTCCAAAGTTATTGTTGAATAAAGTCATGCGTGTCTTTTGAAAGTTATTGACGGAAAGTTTAAGTGCATTTGTGGTGGTTTCATTGAAACGGTTGGCACAGGATTGGGGGGGGGTGGTTGAGTGGAGGTGGTGGGTGTGGTTAAGATGGGTGTAGGAGAGGCGGTAATTTTGTCGGTGAAATGTGTCATGTATTTTTGGAAACATGATTATGGAAAGTTTTAAAGTGCATTGATTGATTTTGTTGTTGGTATGTAGAGATGGATGGTAGGAGATCTGATCTGGGCCTGGGAAGATTGGAGAGGGAGGGGGGAGATGGGAGATGGGATAATATTTAAACAGAGTGAGAAATTCTCTCTGTGTTGTGATTTCTATTAAGTCTGTGGTGTACAAGTTTATCATTCGTGATTAGTTTGTTCGATACTATATGTGTACCAATTAATGTAAAGATATTTGCCTGATATTTGTCCTATCCAAAATTGTGTTTTCCCAGCGAAGTAGTATGTTTAGTACTTTTAGAGATTTAGAGTTTTTTTTATTGTTTATTTTTTCTCCCAGCAGTAGCAGAGATTTAACATACATGCATGCTTTAAAACCTACCAATGAAACAAAATATCACAGCTCCTTCATCCAAAAAAAAAGAAAGAACAAAAAAGAAAAAGAGAGAGAGAGATGGAAATGAAGTGATTTCATAACTATCATGACATGAATATCTATGACTGTTTGGAGGTCAAAGGTTATTTGAAGTGATTTCATAACTATCATGACATGAATATCTATGACTGTTTGGAGGTCAAAGGTTATTTGCAAGAAGACCTTGCAACAAATGGCTGGAAGATTTTGCTATTTACCTTAAAAAAAAAATTGCAACAGAGCCACAGAACATGAAGAGAAAAGCATAATCAATCGGATATGAAATAACCTAAAAATTTTGCTTCCACTTCTTTTCCCTCATGGTTATGTTGTTTCCTTTGTGTCATCACACACCTGCAGCGCAAACCAGCACACATGCGCTCAATGTCTCTCTCCGAATCTGAGCTCAACTATTGGCAAAAGGTCAGGATATGACTGGGCATGTTCTGAATTAAATATGCATGAAGCTTGTATAAACCCTCACCACACCTCTCCCCCCTCATCCCCCCCCCCTCAAAAAAAAATATGATCCAAATTATAATCACTTGCACACTTGTACAATCAATGCA
>JAIPMN010008960.1:3440-19308 GCA_020650975.1 Apostichopus californicus | reverse complement strand
AGCTAAGATGATGATTTAACAGTGAATGAAGCTCTGTGAAAAAGCCCAATCTCGATATGTTTACTTCAAACTAGCTATAACCAGACTACAGATACAGATAGCTTGGAATTATAGATATGCGGAAGACCAACTTGGGTAAATCTGACTTTAAGAAATATATGAATTTTATCTGTAATGTATGAACTCAACTAGCATGGGTAAAATGAGGAGGTTAGCAGTCCATGCAGATTAGGCCGGACTCCATAGGAGCCTAGAGGCCAGTACAGTACATGCTATATTCAAAAGGTCTAACAGTTTACTGGAATGGTCTGTACACAAAATACAAGTTAGTGTGTAGAGTTGTGAGGAGACTTTGTGGTGAAAATTTTCAGGGAAAATTCATGTGAAGAAAATGGATGCAGACCTGTGTGAATGGTAGATTAAGAAGGGTCGGGGAAGGGGGGTGGGGGGGACAGTGTTTGCAGTACGGGATGTGATATAAGTCGGCACAGTGCTAAAGCATTACCAAACTCAGTGGGTTAGGCAGAGGGGGAAATTTCAAAAGTAGAAAGGATACAGGTATTATAAATTTTGTGTTCGTATTTTACATACTGTTTAATATTCGTTTATGTGTTTTCTAGACTTTTTATTCCTTTGATTTCTCTGTCTTTTTATTTTTTTATAATTTTTTTAGGTTTTTGTAAAGCGCCTAGAGGCCTTTTGGTATTTGGCGCTATAGTAAGAACTTATTTATTATTATTATTATTATTACATAGGTATTATATATATAACAATTTTTTAATAATAATTCCATAATATTCGCACATATCCATTATAGTTCGTCCTGGTCGACAATTTCAAAGACTACCATACTTTACGAGCCTGCTGAGGATGCAACATGCACCGATTATGGAGCCAGTACGTACAGTACTGTGTCACACAAAACCATTGCAAATCCTTGCAGAAAACAACAAGCTGAAACATTTAAACTTCCGGCACAACAATTATGTCCGTCAATTTGTGCAGTTAACAATATTTACTTGGATTTTCACTGAAACACCTCCATACGGCAGGGCCCCTAGCTTGGATGATCAATTTAATTACGGCGGCACACACTGGGTTTCACAGTAGGCATATGCAGCACCTTTTGAATGATTTTGTGCTTTTCATTTATTTAATATGCCTTAAAGCTTGGTGTGCAAGTCCTAATAAATTGAGTTTTATTTATATGTAGACCTATATATATACTGTGGGGCTTCATGAATTTGCCTAGGAATCTGCAAATTTAACAGTCTACATGAGACAGGTTCAATGACTAGAACAGCTGAAAGACAGACACAAGTTTTCAACTTTTAAACTGTAGATTAGTTCCCAAAACTCATGAAATATAGAATATTCGTCACTTCTTTTGTAGATATATCCGATCACACCAGATGATGGAATTCTTGCTTTGCCCTTGACCCATGCATTGATGCCATTATAAAGTTCTCCCAAAGCAGCATACTGCAGGTTGTATGGACATTACTTATGAGTAAACATTTATCTGCACATATATACACAGCAGTCTACAGTACAGTGGTAACTACTGCCTTACCTACAGTATCTATGTGCGATTTATACCAGGGAGCGGTCTTTCAGCTCCCTGGTATATAACCAATTAAATCAAGCCCTCCCCAACTTCTTAATTTTCTAAAAGAGGAGCAAGTTGAAATAATTTTATAAAATAATTCACAATGAGACTTTTTATAGTTGATATATGAGGAATTTATATTTGACTACTACAGTATACCGATACACTACTCTACCATAGTGGGTTGTTTTTGTTACTTGTTTTGTCGCTTTTGGCCTCCTTTATTCTTCCCCCCCCCCCCTCTGTGTTGTGCGTTATTTTACGTGTTGGAAATAAGCTACTGGCCATTCGCGCACATGGTGGTATCGACCAAAAACCAACTGTGAATCGAGAGACAAGATTTTCAGAGTTAATTCGCAATTTTTCAGTTTCTTTGTATTATACTCTGAGAACCTTCACTATATCATGGATATACATACATACAAACATGTATATATGCAGGTTTGCCATCGCTCAACAATAAAAGCCGTAATTATAAATGAGCTTCGCGACTAGCTACGTCGCAAATCACAGACCAACCATTCAGGAAGTACATTCGGTCAACCTTTCCTTCATTCGTCATAATAGTCCCTTTTGTTTCACCACATCTCTATAAACACGTATAACTTATACAAACATCCCATCGGTATTCAATCTCTAATAAAATGTTCTCTAGCTCGCTTTGATATTTCAACAATTACAAACAGCTGACTGTCATATTCCATTGCCCAAATCAACTATTACGTTCAAGACGTCCTTTTCTCTTTTCACGTCACCTACTGTGCAAGTATGCCTGTCATCTTTTACTTTGTGCTATATGCTCTTTTATTTTACATATCCATCGTCGGTAAACTCATGTCGCACATACGTCCAATCAAGCATTGTAGTAATTAGCTCCTAATGACGTCAAACAAGTCAAGAAAAAGGAAAAAATTCCTTCCGTTGTGAGCGCTGTACGTATCGTTATTGGTGTCGTCCTTGAAGGTATCTTACGTCACATGCATAGAGATATATAGAATTAATAGCATACAGTGCACTTTTGTAAATAATGTAAAACAATAAAAGAGAAAAGAACATGCATGCAAGCCTCAATAAATATCCTGACTGGAGTGACGTCAAAGAGAAGCCTGCCCGGCACTGCTGTAGATAATTATGACGGCTTTGTGAGTGATAACTACGTAAGACGACACATTAGGAAGAGGCGACCTACCGACATTTAACAACCAGAAACCAAGGGACTTTGAGACTCATTTTCTTTTAACTTTTACTCATGTATCATCATTTAAGGGTTTTGCCTGAGATTGATAATCTGTCACTCAGATTGTTCTTTCATACAACCTATATACTGTATATACGAGATATTTCTTTAATAACGTTTAGATTATGTGACTCTCAAAACTAAGAATGTTCGGTTTGGACTTTGGATGTCTACGAGAATGTCTTGACAGAGTCAGGA
Source organism: Apostichopus californicus (assembly GCA_020650975.1). Classification (NCBI taxonomy): domain Eukaryota; kingdom Metazoa; phylum Echinodermata; class Holothuroidea; order Aspidochirotida; family Stichopodidae; genus Apostichopus; species Apostichopus californicus. The sequence goes on along the minus strand of JAIPMN010008960.1, from coordinate 16,264 downwards.
CATTTCTATAACATATAGTTATGAGAACTACAGATCTTTGGGAGAAAAATTTACGGAATAACTTTATCACCCAATTAACTTGGTATGTAACATAGTATACATGTACTGTATGCCACTTGAAAGGAGTCCTCGGGGAAAAGCTGAAAGAGATTTGTGAGTGGACCACATTAAAATAAAGATAAGCTTTTGATGGAAGCACTTGAGGGAAGCTTTTAGAATTGATCTCAGGATGCAAAGACATAAATCTTCACATTGCAAATCTGATTTTCTATTTTACTTTTAGCAAGAAACTGTGTCAAGCGCCCCAGGCCACATCACAAACAGGTTTATCCTTTTAGCTTCTGTAGATGCAAGTACCGTGAATCAGGTCTTCTGATATTCAGTATTAACTTTGGTATAATGAATCTTTAATAATGACATCCTTGAAGAACTGCACTCAAAATATGTTCAAAGTGGCAATATACACACAGTACATCTATGTGGTTCACGAAGTCATGAATTCCATCTTTGTGACATGCTTAAATTGTTATATTCAAGAACATACTGTACCTTTAAGTATATTTGTGCCAAACTAAAATATGTGTTGGAAAGTTCTACATACTATGCTAATTAATACACATTCCTTTGTACTGTAACTCTGGCCTGTTAGTAGTAAATACAGGAGACAGTTAATACACACTTGCTCTCCACCAATAAACATGTGTCTGTGTACATACATTCGTTTATACCCAAAACGCCTTGGAACCTCTTCGTAATGTTATTCTTCATACTGGATGTCTCATCAACTATTCATCATATTTTTGGCAATATTTTTTCATAAACATTTAAAGGATGTGAAGACTCTCGCAGAAACGTCTGATGCCGGTAATCTGACCTAGTTTCGAATGAGGTGTAACAGAAGTGTTAGACACCACCATCGTTCCCAGAAAATACACACACAGCTTGGTACCGTCGGTAAGTAGACACTAGTGCACAGTCAATACATACAACTACGGTCAATACCCACAACACAGTGTACATAGCAGCAATGGACATCTCAGGTCTAGATAAAAGATAACAAGGTATCACGTTGCATTACTGCCTGCAATTTGTAGCAACAAGAAGAAAACTTCACTTGCAAGCAACGGAAAGTAAACTTTTCAGAGCGCGGCACGCGGTTTGGGGGGAGTCTTCAATGCCTTTAAGCTCAAACTATAACTTTGACGGCATCAACTTTGATAAAGATGCATCTATAGAGAAGGTGATTGTGATAATATATAGTTTATGAGCTGTTACTGGGCATAGCACTATTATACTAACGTTACTGACACTAGTCGGCTACAGTACTGTTGTCCTCCCCCACAGAATGATTTGTAGTTGATTTCAAAGATAATATGCATAGTCCAAAATTCTGCCTGAAGTAAGCAATATACACTCCTCCCACCCCTCCACCCAGTCATTCCCCCTCCCACTCCCCAAAACAAACACAACATGAAAGAATTCAACTTTTCTGGTTTATAAATTGAACTAAAGTTGAATCATGCAGACTTTCTGGTGAACTGTATAGTATGATGCATTTTGGATTTTACTCGTTCAATTTTGAGATGTCTGAAATTGGCAAATTTCAACGTATTTTGTATTAAAGATTCCAATAGACTAAATTAAGTAAGATGCAAATAAACTGTATTTATATTTTTTTCTTGGGACCAGTGGAAGGGAGGGGGGGGGGGAGGAATTATCTGTTATTAAAATCCTTCTATATAATTATTGTTAGCCACTAGCTGTGCAACCTCTACCTACAGTACATGTTAAAATATTCAAATGCCCCACAGTATAGAGAAAGCTCTGTGATAATCTTTCCAGACATTTTGATCTGGAATAGAAAGGTATTACGAGTTGTTTTTGAGACACAGGTGATTTCAAATTCATCCCGGATGGCATTAACAGTTCATCTAAAAAAAAACAGCAAAACAGAAAAACAAATCCATATCCTCGAGATTTAATTCATCCGACATGTGACAGAAATAATCTTAGAATCGAGAGGCTGATAAAACATTCAATCTCCCGAGAAAGAAATTTCCGGGAGGCCTTTGTCAGGCGACTTTAATCAAAGTCCCTACATGCTGATGGCTATCTTCCTGACTTCATGCATTGCTAACAGAGCAATAAAACTGTTAAAAAATGAATAACAAATCAACTCAACCTGTGTCAGAGGGTTTTCAGGTTGGTCAATAATTTATTCAAAAACAAAGTAAAATATTACTCAATAGAAATAAGATTGAACCTGAGTACACTTATACACCCCTTCTAGATATCTCCCCCCCCCCCAAACCAAGGTCAATACATGAGGCATTCATAACTGTGATTCTATCCTCTGCTGAGTTTTCCTTGCCTAGACACTTTCCACCATTTAGTATCAATGTCTTAGAAAAAATATATATTAAATGCAAATTGGAAAATGTGATTGATTAAAAATTTCACTTTAGGATATGAAAACGTGACTGGTGAAGTGTATATTGACTTTAGCTAAGGGAGTTTAAATTATGAACAGTATCATATGGAGCTATTTTCCTTAATAACTCCATGACAGTATTGAGTGAAATGGTTCAATCTTGCAGTGGTATAAAATTTTCAAAATTCATAATTAAACAGCGAGCCGTGGTTGTCATTCGCGTCTGTAGGTCCTTGACAAACTACTTTGTCATTCGAAGAGCCATCAATTACAGCTCCAATGACAAACAATGTTTTTAAGAGATCCATGCTAAAATGTTACCAACAGTTGTAGGCTAGGGTAGGTTGCATATGTAGAATGGAGACAAGTAAGAGAGGAGCGAAATAAATCTATGTTTTTAAAAGATGATGAACTGTAAACTGGAACAGAGCGGTTGAATGATGTCGTAGTTGAATTCGCTTCGCAAAGATATCGCTGACATGCAAATTCATGCTGCTACATTCGTGCACCCGACAGTCGGTCGACTCATTCACTTCATGGGAATCCATTACATGTCATCTCAACTTGTGTGTGTACATTAGTTACAGAAATTAAAACATTTCCAAGTTTTAGGTGTTACAACAGTACAAATCGAAAAGTTGGTCAGCTGAGACCCCCCCCCCCCACCCCACTGTATAGTTGATATGTTTTCAGCTGATTGCCTGTCAAATTCACATTATTTTGACACATTGTCCACATGTCACAACCCAAATATATATATGTCAAATTTCGAGCAGTGTAAAACAGCAATTTTTTTTATCGTTTGAACCTTATACAATTGCCAATTTTCTTTTAACCTTCAGTAATAGCGCCATGAGACACAAGTTTAATATCAATCTTAAATATTCAGATATAGAGTAAATTATTCATTGCTTAATTTCTACTGAAGATTTACTGGTCTGCTATTCAAATCCCAAAATACCAAACATATATTACATCAAAGAAGCAGCTTTCTTTATCTTAATCTGTCAGATATGCGGAGCTCCGAAAGCCATTGAGCCGATATTACCAAACGTCTTCGGATATAAACAAGATTACGGCCATCTCCTGGAGATGAACCTTCACATTTCAGTCAGCTGTCAAAAATAGCTTTCAGAACTTTATAGATATACAGTCAATTAAGCAAACAAGATTTATTCCAAGGCTTATCAGTGCTTAGACACAAATAAATAGGTTACCAACACAGTTCATGGAGCATGTACTATCAACCTGATTGAGAAATGAGCGTTAAGGAAATGGAAAACGACAGCATCGGGCTTTGCATTTATTTGTACGCAAATTTTATGTAAACATCGCATTAAAGCAGCATGGCATGTTTAATCCCTATGAGTTTACTTTGCAGTTTTTACCAAACTAACTGAGTTGTTGTCGAAACCATAGAAGTAGACATCCGGTTCCTATTTTTCTTCTTCAAAGACTGCCAGGCTTGTAGGGAAACAGAGCCCTTAAGAACACGTTTCATACATATATAATTAGTATTAATGATATACTGTTTGCCAGTGGAAACTTGCAGTGATTGAAAATGGAGGAATTAATTTTCACAATGATTTGGTCAAGGAAGTAATGGGCTGCGGTTAAGACGATGGGTATTAAATATGAAAAACATATACATACAAATATCTCTAGAATCAATGCAAATGATAGATATTGATAGATAATATACTGTAGGTCTATACAGTATATTTTCATATGCCACACTGAAAAACCATCAGTATGTAATTCACAAGATTGATCAATCAACTTTCATTTCAAATAGTGTTCACTGGAAAAGTTGATAATTTTGAAATTGTCACATGTCCAGCAACTTTTTTGCAAGAGTATGGTACAGTTTATAACTACTTAAGTTACTTGACAAGCCATGCTAGTGTTAGTTCTGTACTATTTTGTTAACATTGTGTGGGCCAGTCAAATTATCAGATACTGTGGTTAATTTTCTTCAACTATCAATAAATAGGAAGCCATTTCATTAAACAAACGAAATTTCAAAAAACTTGCACGGAGAGAAGGTCCCAAAACCTGGATGCTACAGTAGTTGTAAAGGCTGTGTTTCTTCAAGAAGGCTCAATTAAAACCAACTGGTATAGTATTGATTCCTATCTCAAAGGCAATCTGTCACCAGTTACTGGCTGTAGAATTTGCGGACGGTAGATTCTGAATTAGGTGATGAGCGTTAATAAGGAAGTGGGTCAGTAGGGGGAGGGTAAGGGGGAGGGGAGGGGGGAGGAGACAGGAATTGTTTAACAGTTCATAGGCTATGTAGTTTGGAAAGTGCAACAATAGAGTCAAGGTGTGCAAGAGGAGGGGTGTTAAACATCATTCTGATTGGTTGTAATTATGTAAGTTTAGAAATAATATGCCCAACACTACAGTAGATATCCCCAAAACAAGAGGAAAGTGGGCAGTGAACTGGAGGTGGGTCTTAGGAGATGCGGTGCTAAAATGTTACCAATTTTTTTAAGGTTACTGTAGGTAGATGGGAAAATACTCAAGTTGACTGGAGACAGGTAAGAAAGGATGAAAGAAATCACCCAAAATTTAACAACCCGATCTGTGGGTCTCGAAAAAGTCAGCTGCTCCTACTTGCCAGTTACATTGCACTGCAGTAAATATCTCCTCTCTTTTTTTTCTATTTGTTGCCCCACAAATTCCAGTCAATGCTTTGTCATGTTTCATTTGCAAACCTGTGAAGGTGAATGCATATATGCATATAATATATTATTATCATATATTATTCATCATCACTATTAAAGTGTGGTCTTTAAGGACTATTTTCAGTTATTAACTGAATACATTTTTCGGTGCTGCATCTGATAATCCTTTTAACAGTCAAGGTATCATACCAAGATTGAGGGATTGGGGTGAACTTAATAAAATTCTTAAGGTCAGGGAGGGGGAGGGGAGGGGAGGGGGAGGTGAGGGGGAGGGGGGAGGGGGAGGGGGTGGTAAAAGACTTGATTCCTGGTAGTTTATGTTGCAATCACATCATGCTAAAGAGAAACAAGAGTGATATTATGGATGGTATTCATGGCAAGTTTCTTAACTGTCAAGACTATAATAATAATAATATTAATAATAATATTTGCTTTTTTATATCTAGCGCTTTTTTATACCAGTGATAGGTCTCAAAGCTCTTCACAGACATTATATAAATAATAATAGGAAATTCCTTCACTGCTTACTGTAAGAAGCAATGTTGGCTGCATATCATTGTAATTTTTATCTGTATACCGATACTCCTCCCCCCTCCTCCCCCCCCCCCCCATTTGAAAAACAAGTTATTTCAGTGTGCTGCATACACAATGCTGTCTTTATCATGGTTTAATCACCAACCCAAATAAACATTTTGACATAACTTTTGAACAACTGTGGAATCTAATTACACCTCCTGCCATGATTACATGCCCAAAGAATTTAATTATGAGCCTCATCGGATTTCATTAGTAATGTTTAAGAGTCTGTCGCAGCAACAACCAACGTAATTGTTAAAATGACCTTCTATCTGGAGCAGCTTCTTAGCTTCCAAATGAGAGTCGTTTGCGCTACGTTGTTGTTCGTTTGTCCGCCGTCGTTGTCGAACTGAGAGTAACATTACCAAAGAACATGAAAAGGAGTCGAGTTGCAGGGCACAGATTTTCCTCCACGATACGAGCAGCAGAACACGGCCAAACTCTGCTAGCTTAGGATGCTAAGAATAGCGACGATGATGGAGTATAACCAGCGAGGTACAACGTGGGTGTTTTCAAGATCACGACGCCCGTAGATTGAAGCAAGATGATAGGAAAGGTCGGAGTAAGAGCCCTTCAATTAATGGTAAGTTATTATGAGAGTATGTACAGAGCTATATATATCACAGTTATGAGTATATATATAGATATATATGTGTGGTATCAGGAGTATGGAGAAACCTCTTCCATTGGCAGTTAAGTACTAATTCATACACTCTTAACCTTGATATTGTTTATGTTCAGCTGTGAGCGTGTACAGTACATACTAAAATCGATATATCTGGCAAGTACTGCTACCTACCTGACATTCATTTTTAGAGGGAGGTTTAATATAACAAATTTATGGAGAGATTTTTACTCAAATCAAAACTTTTACAACAATCAATTTATGTTTACTTCCTTTAATTTAACAAAGCTATAAAAACTTGCACAAGTTTGCTCGATTTCATATTAACAACAAAGACCTATATTTTTCTCTTATTTAAATTTCAACATAATCAAAAGCTTCATCGATAATTTAAAAACACCGAAAGAAAATTTATGACATCAGTACGGAGCTCTGAAAGCAACATCCTATATTGAACCATACACTACCATCGACATAAAAATGTACCTATAGTAGATGTAATATGTATACATAAATATATAGTTGTCTGATGAAACTCTGAGTAACAACTACTAATGTTCCACTAGTCTCAACTTATTCTCACCCATAGTTCGCTCTGTCCACTGGACACAGAGCATTCTGCGCTAAGATCGACGCCAACCAACCAAAGGTATACATATATATGTATATAATTGAAAATCGTAATGAGTTGGAAAATCAAGAACAGTGAAAAAACTTCCAGCCTCCACCGGGATTCGAACCCAGGCCTCCCGCTTTTAACGCGTACACCCTAACCACTAGTCTATGGACGCTGATTGTATGTCCAGAGGTTCAAAACCGGTAAGGAAGGTTGTAATGCCACTGTAGGTATATATATATATACCGTATATAATCTTCTACTACCGTTAAATGCACTTGAGGAATAAACTTAAAATGTTTGTAAGTGGTTAATGATGGTTTAATAGTAAAGGCTTATCAATTTGATCCCAGGAATAGGTACTGTACATGGAGGGGTATCCAGTTATGTAGGACCATTACTGTACATGGTTTGGTTAGATTGACTCAACGTTACCACCCAATTGAAATGTGCACCCCTATTTGTTTGAGTTGGGTTTGTCTCCCATATAATGTTTAATCAACTGGCTAGACTAGGAACATGTATTATGTATATACCAGGGCTTTGGTCAGAAATTCAGAAACATCAGAAGAAGGGAGTCCAATTCTCAGCCAGGGCCAAAGGAATGGGACCGAGGGGAAGGGTTGTGAGGAGGGGGACCAAGGAAAAGGGTTGCGAGGAGGGGACCGAGGGGAAGGGTTGTGAGGAGGGGGACCAAGGAAAAGGGTTGCGAGGAGGGGACCGAGGGGAAGGGTTGTGAGGAGGGGGACCAAGGGGAAGGAATTTGGAGGAGGGGGACCAAGGGGAAGGAATTTGGAGGAGGGGGACCAAGGGAAAGGGTTGCAAGGAGGGGACCAAGGAGAAGGGTTGCGATGATGCGCCGGAGGGATAAGGTTGTCCAATTTTAAATTTGTAAAAATTTCCTTGAGAGTGAAAGGAGATATACTGTATATGCAAATTGCTGGCATCTTTACATATTTTCAAGTGGATCAATCTGTTTTCATTATCCAATTATGTAGCACTGTATCTTGTGAAGCCTGCATTAGAACTGACTCACTTTTCTTCCAGAATAACATTATTTTGTTGTACCATCCTAACATGTTATCTCAGCAAACCCGAGCTTTGTTAAGTCCGCATCACTGGCTAAAATGAATGTGTGGGTGTCAGCGTTCAAATTTGTTATTCCCTCAGCACAACCTAATTCATGCGCTGGAAATATAATGGCACATATAAATATTGATTGTGCCATCTCATTATCATAAGTGAAAAGACAAAAAAGAAAAGAAAAACAGAATCTCAATTAGCACAGATGCTTATCCAAGTATGTGCAATTAATGATCACGGTCTATTTACTTGTTCCAAAAAAATTTCAAGTATCATTCAATATCGGACATACATTGCTGATCCGGTACAGAGTACACATATATGGCTCACTTTGGAACACATTTACTTCATGAACGCTAGCATTTTTTTATCTGAAGTATGTTAAACCTAATCACAAATACTGTGTCCTACTGCCAACGGTACTGTATAACAACAGTACAGCCTTTGATAATGAATGGATAGCAATAATAACAAGAAGAATATTAATAATAATAATCAGGCAGTTATTTTTACAAAGCTTTTAAAAGCAACCACAAATGTGGCGGGTTGTGGAGTACAACTTTCACGTCCAGTGGCTTCCAATTCAACATTTCATCTCAAATTTGGTATCTCTTCAATTTTTAATAGAGAATCATATCAGATGGGGAAACCGTAGGTTGCTCTTGGATGAAAAACCTACCTTACAGTGACCCAGCCAGGGATCCAACCCCAAACCTCTCAATTGCTAAGCCTCATTGCTTTAAATGCCATCGCCTTTATTTACTTGGCCACAACACAGTGTATTATACTGTCCTCTACAAATTGTAACACAATATCTAGGGTCTAGAGACATCTACTATGATGCTGTATGTTATATTGGGTTATATCAAAAATTTCTTAACCAAGCCATGATACTTACACATAATTGGATACAGGCCCTAAAACTAAAGGGTCCCTATCTGGGTACAATCATTTGCACGCTCCTAACTAGAGAGTTACAGTATAGACAAGTTCTTAGTTAAATATGATATCTTTTTGTAGTTTGTGCTTTATTGCATCATTTGTGGTGGACTGTAAATTACATAAGTTTCCAAGAAAATACAGTAAACTAAATTTTTCTAAAATTAAAATTGAAAAGTTATTTCCATTAGCTTGTGGAAAAATTTAACACAGAAAAAAAAAATTTAAGGCAGGGATAAATCCTCCATGTTCCACCTGTGCACGGCACATGTTTGATCAGAGTGCAGTACTAGTGTGGAAACAGGTAAGTGAAGAACACCATACTATAGCTCCATGTATACTGTACTGTGTATGTACTATCAAGGAGGGTCAGACTGTAATATAATACTTATAACACACAAGCTAAGCTGGGGCACTGATTTTCAGATCCGACATAGAGGAATACACAGAAACATGTAAAATGTCACAATCCTGAAAAGAGTGTTTTTTCTTTGTTGAACATTACACAGTATCTTCATGCGACATTTAAAAGGTCACACGTACCATCGGAATGCTCTCTTGTAGATAGAACCAGTTAATCAGGGTACAAAATTCCTTCTTAATCTTGGCTATTAGAAAAACTTCATCTTTCAGTCTAAACAAAAGTATGTATGACTGAGAGAGGGGGATCGCCTCGCAAGATTATATTGCGAGTTTAAAGCTTTGTCGTCATGTTTCCTTACATCACATGTATGATTATTAAAAGCCCAATGCATTTGAACTTCCGTCCTTGTTAGTTTTTAGATAGCACTGAATGATACATGGTATAGTTAAAGGGTGTGAAGACTCACGCACAAAGAAATGTCTCATGCCGGCAATCTGACCTAGTTTCGAACGGAGGTGTAACAGAAGTGTTAGACACCACCATCAATCCCAGAAAATACATACACAGCTTGCTACCATGGGTAATTAGACACTAGTGTACAGTCAATACATAAATGCTACGGTCAATACCCACAACACAGTGTACATAGCAGCGATGGACATCTCAGATCTACATAAAAGATAACAAGGTATCACGTTTCATAACTGTCTGCATTTTGTAGCGACAAGAAGAAGACTTCACTTGCTAGCAACGGAAAGTTAACTTTTTCAGAGTGCGTCACACGGTTTTGGGCTAGTCTTCAATGCCTTTAAGCCACTTCCAAGCTCCCACCATGTCATGCGAGGATTCATGCTCCCATGCCATAATACCCTCCTCCACCCACCCCTTGGCCTCCCCACCCCTTGTAATGTAACTTGTTAACTGCTGACTGGCGCTCAACCATTGAAGTGTCAAGTTATCCCCAGCCAGGGCTGGAGAGAGTATGCAACTGAGTAGATTTGTTTCTAGTTTTTTAATTCCATTATAGCCAAATCAAATTTTTGGCCTTTTCAGAGACATTGCATTCTGGCCAACCCTTGTGATGATTGAGCAAAGCTTTAAATCTTTGAAACTGACCTAAAAGTCTGATTAATCTCCTTGAAAAGGAAAAGTCTTCCCCCCTCCCCCACAAAAAAAAGTACTCTTTGTAGTTTCTCAAATCTCTGTAATAATTTAATGCTCAACCTCATTAACTGATGAATCCAGCCAAAAGCAACATTCACATTTGAGACAAAACTTTAATCTGCTTAAGTGTGCGTTGCCATGGAAACTTTCACAATCGATCATCGTTTTTTTAATTCATTAGTTGAACCAGAAATCAAATGTTGTGCACGGGGACGTGAGAAAAGTAAAAAAAAACGAAAATAAGGAGGCAGACGAAGGAGGGCCTAGAACAGATTTGAGGATGTACGCATATCATTAAAAGCCAGACACCAACTTATAATGCAATCAATTATTGGTAGAAGAAAACCAACAAATTTAAAAAAATCTGTTTTGATTAAAGTTCTGTAAACAAATTTTTTTTTAAAGTGTTGCAGATGTAAATCATTTAGCTTTTTGTGTAATATTATAATGAGAGATTTGCAGCATCTTCATGCCATCTTGGACAGGCTTAATAAAAATGTATTCAGACACAACTGGTCAAATCTAACTGATGCAAACAATGACATTTAGAAAATTTAATAAATGAACATGATCCATTCGAAAAGAGCTGACATGGGCCAAGTATACTTCAAGACAATAGATTTCATGCCTTTAAAAAGAATTTAATCAGTATGCAGCAATCAGCCAATAAAAAAAAAGGGCATTATGAACAGTACCTTTGTCCAGTAATTCATGAAACTTCAAGCAAGATAGTAAACATCAAATTAAGTCTTTATTTTGAAACGTAGGATATGTATCTTTGTTTCAATTTTCATACTGCCATTGACGATGCAGGTGTACCAACCTGGTACTTGGGGGAGCTATGCTGTTGTTTTTAAACAAGTCTGAGGGCGCTACAACACCTTCCTAAATATTCAGAGCTGTAAATCTACGGCTTTGCTTCCTCCTAGCAGTAAACAACAACGTACTAGTGAGAACAGTCAATAGAGCTCTCCTATAGTGTTATTCCACTGCCAGTCTAATAAGTGATGGCAGCAGATAGTATTGATGTGAATAACTCTTACAGCAGATACAGTTCATAGATAACACTATTAAAGAACAGGTCATACAAGGCAACACCATCCTTCCTAGTGCTGGGCAACTTTAGTGTACATGGTCGTCAGGAACAGCAAACATTATCAGACTGTACTAGCCTTGTACTGTATGTTCAAACTGCAATAACTAATTCATGAGATCTTTAAAATCTCCAAAGGCTCCAATGGTGAAAGTAATTTCTCTGGTCTGCTTGAAGTTTACTGCAAATGCTCAGGAACTGTAAATTATTTTTTTATATATATTATTTTTTTATTTATTTTTGGCAGGTCCTGACATGCCTACACTGGTGCTAAGAGGGTGAGTTACACTAGTGTATGGCACCAGTAAACAATAGTAATATCATCAGTATATATCATAAATGAATGACCATAATACAGACATTGATGACTACAGTATGTGAGCATCGATCCTGAGAGAAGAACAAGTTGCTTTTAACAAATGTGTATTATATCACACCAATACACTTAAGTAATTCACGAGGGCGATCAGTGCAGCACCTCTGTGATAAGCAAAGAAAGGATGACAAAACGATCAGATAAATAATTTACCTCAACTGGATCCAAGTATCGATCATGATCACCACAGATCTTTGTTGCACTCGTTGAAGGTAAAGCATGTTCTTACATGGCGAATAGTCATTATCTTCCCACGCAACCCACTACCCGACTACAATCTTTAAACGCCTGGTGCAAGTAGACGTACTACATGTACCACGAAAAGTTGTTAAAATAATACTTCAGTAAGATATCATAATACTGTTCTTGTGTCATTACAAATAATGTTTCTCAGCAGTTACATTGGGTGCTGATGGATAAGTTGTCCTATCAGTTTTAGGACCCAAAATGCAAGACCATTTGTTGCAAATACTGATTATCTACAAAAAGCATGACGTTAACAGAATCTTAGTAAAAGTTAATCGTTACACCCATCCCACAGAATTCCTTGAAGCACAAACTATTCTACGGCACACAAATAAAGTAAGGTATAGTGTATTCCACTTTGGAGTTGTTATACTGTACATCAACACTTTTCCTTTGCAACATTTTCTTGTTGGAAAAAACTCTTGAGGTAGATGGTAAATTCTTTTTGGAAGAAGCCCAAAACATACTTTTTTATCTCATTCTAAGCAAATTGATTCTAAGCCAATTTCCCCACTCCCATTAACCTACCCTGTTTTCTTCCCATTTCCATGCTCTTCCCTTTCCCCTGCTTCCCCCCCCATTCTGCTTCTTCCCCCCCCCCCCATTCTGCCTCTCTCCCTT
>JAIPMN010008957.1:4807-26821 GCA_020650975.1 Apostichopus californicus | reverse complement strand
TATTTTCACTTTCTCTACTGATACACCCTCCCCTCCCCCACCCTCCCCCCAACTCCCTCAAATGCACAACTTTCTTTCTTGTGCATTGCAAAAATTCTAGCAAATATGTAATTTTTCCATTCTCCATTATTTTTCAATTTCCCACAAAATCGTATTCACCGACAATTGTTTTTAATTTCGAATTGCGAGAAATGTTTATTCACACCGAATTCAAAATTGATCCTTGTGGCAAAAATATCGCAAAACAAGGGTCGGGCCAGAAGAAAAGTCTAAAGAGAAATAAAAGGGGACATGGAGGCTCTCGTTGAAAAAAAATTAACACTAAACATCGTGGCTAATGGTGTGGTCGTTTTTTAACGCAGACTATTTACATAACATGAATATTCAACGTTCTGTTCAAGTATTTAGCAAGGGTAGCATCATTTTTTATCTCTTCTTTTATACAAACTTTGCTCCATTTACACAAACATACCTACAAAGAAAATACAACTTATTCAATCATTCTCTTCTTCTTCATCTTTTTTTGTACACGGGATCGAGGAACGACGACTGACTTACACGAGGGGGCCGGGTTGTAGGGCTTAGCAGGAAAAGAAAAGGTCATTTCTACAATTTTTATTTTTTATACAACCAATGTACAAAATGCTAGCACCTACGGGCCAAAAAATTAATAATAATACATGGACGATAGTGATTAAAAATTAAAAAAAAAAAAAAAAACGAAGACATTTCGAGCGTACATTGCAGAATGGGACCAAAATTTACACAACTCTTTGAACATTAGCTGCAGCAGTAGTTAAAGAATACACAGAGTTATCGAAATGACGGGAAAAAAACAAATAAATAATAATAAAAGGTGGCGTAAAATCAATGTGTACACACTTGGCCGGGTAGCCATTTTTTTTCCACGTGGTTGACTTCTCCCTTCCCCCACCCCCCCTCCCCACCCACCCCAACTCATTTTATCACATGTACATTTTGTAATATCTTTTTTCACAGACGTGTGTCCCTGTACATACTTACAACCGTGACGAGACAAAAAGTAGCACCTAAACTCTCTGGAAAGTTACCACATACATACATACATACATACATACATACATACATACATATATATATATATAGATGACGCTCCCCACCGAGACGGAAATGTCTTAACTATGATAGGCTCGCTGTACAACTGTTGAACAAAAAACTTGGGTCACGACCATTCTTGTACAAAGGTTAACTAGATTTTGGTTTCGGTATTCTATACATTACGAGAGAAAAAAAAAATATGGAAAAAAAAAATGTTGGGCATAATTCCCCTGTTCACTTTTACAAAGGTTTTGTACATTATGAAAAAAGGAAAAAAAAAAGTCCCCTGAATTTTGTCTCTAGCGTACCTCTTCGTTTTATTTTTTTACATGGATCGAAAAATCGGTCAAGATATGTACCTCTTATGTAACAAATAATACAGTCTTTATGGAAGAAGAGCTTGTCTTGTTATAACTTTTGAACACTGTACAACGTTTTACAAAAAAAGTTCTTTTAGACACTCTCATACAAAAATTGGTGTACTTTGGCTGTTGGCTTCCCATATGCACACACTATAACCCTCTCGCCCCCGCCCCCCCTTCCGGCCTCCTGTGCAAGTGCCCACATTTCTTCCTATTATCCATCTCCCCCACCCCCCTCCACCCCCGTAAGGATGGGACCTTACACCCCTCAGCAGGCAAAACAGTAAGGCTGGAGTTCCTAAAGAGAAACCATTTCATTTTTTTGTTTTTCGGTTTTGCTCAAGTCATATTTAACATCCTATACAGAAACGGTTCAATGCTCGTTCGTTTGTACAGTTTTAGCGGATAGAGACATTGATTTATCCGATTCTCCCTGCCGACGAAGTGTCCTCCACCATCACCCTTGTTGGAGGTTGTTGTAGTAATATTAATATTCATATACAGACCTTGTTTTTATCTCTTTTACAAGAAAAGTTTTAAAAATAAAAGCAGGAAAAAAAAAAATAATAAAAAAAAGGAAAAAAATAAAAAACCCACCAAAAAAACAGAAAGGTTAACTTGAAATTTTGGCAATCTTTGAAAAAAAAACACGCACACACCACACAGAAAAGATACCCCTCATTTGTTTTGATCCCTGTGTCACGTGCAGCCAACGGGCCCTACCCTCTTTATGGTGGGCAGCTCCGACGTAAAACCAAAATGAAAAAGACAAATACGAGCTGCTTTCCGATCATCGAACGACGAATTAAAACACTCATTTGAATTTATATTCTGTGAATCATAGGAGCAAGGACCACCTTGAGAATTCAAGAAAAAAACAAACATACAATAACTTCCCCCTTTTCTCCCATCTGGAAGAAATAGAGTTCAGAAAAAAACAAATTCCCCCAAATCATCATTCATGCCTGGACTTCCATCCTGTATTCAAACTTTCAACGTTATTCTTATATCTCTCTGTATGCACACCTGTTGGCTAGGCTTAACAACGACAAGTCACTCAATGAATATTCATTTATGACCTAAATCACATGACCATCACATGACCATTCAGTAAACTTGTAATTTGGTTAATGTACAAATTCATGATCCACGTAAAATTCTTCAATCCGGTACGTAATACTGAGACTGATATATAAATAACGTTTTCCTTTCAATTATTCCTCGTCTCCTTCTCGTTTTTTTCCTTTTTCAAATGCTCTTTTTTTACCTATTCACTTTCATTCTTTTCTTACCTTCCCTTCCCCACCCGATGATTTTCAAGGTTTCATGATTCGCGTTTTTTAACAATGAAAATAAAGTCGGTAGCTCGCACCCATAGTTTTATAAATTTCTACATGAAAGTTTAGAAAAACAATGATTACTTATTACATACCTATTATCTGTTATGTCTCTTTTAAATACAGTTTAGGAAAAAAACAAACTCAAACAAGACAATATGACAAGAAGTGTCTAGAATAAAGTACCATGGTTTATCTCAAGTACAGTGGTACTGAAGCCAGTTATAGGCAGAAGGGGAGACCCCTCGATACATAGTTATGTTCCTGTTTTAGTCAACCCACCAAAAGGTGGTTCTTATTACTGGTGGTTAGCTTCAAGACAAAAAGCTGCACTATTTGTACAGTTTAACCCAAGGAGAATCATACAAGACTTCACATTTTACTTTCAAGAAAAAATCAATAAAATAAATACTGGGAGAGTTACTCCATCAATCCACAGGATTGAAACTTAAAGAGAAAACGGCAAAACCGAAAAAAAACCTTCGTTAATTGCAAAACTTTACACATTAAAGAAGGTTTTGTTTTCTTAAAGAGTGGTACTTTTCGTGTCTTTATGCCGATCAGACTTCTCGTCGTGTCGAACGAATAATCTTGAGAAACGGCAATTTCAAAGCAACTTCACCATTATCTACCATAGAAATTGGAGAAATCTACTTTCTTGGATTTTTTCCTTGTTTCGTATAAACTTTGATACGATAAGCTTAGGAGCCCAACAAAGTCACTCGAGTTAAGAGTGAGGCTGTACTTGATACCAACTGTGAATTCTTTTACACATATTCACAGGTAACAAATCATTCCTTCATTGATCAGAACAACAACAACACAAAAAGAAGTTAAAATGACACATCGTTAAAAAAGTTGACGAAGAAGTCGTTTCCATCGGGGCTAGACGCGTTCTACCAAATCGTTACTGATTCCCAGAACGTCTCTGAATTTAGCTAGCCGATGAAAATGGTTTCTAACGAGATTCTTCGAGACGAGTTCTACCAATAGCTTATATCGATTTGGGAGATATATAGGGATACGGAATGGGAATTGGGGATGGAGAAATCTGTAGTGCTAACGTGCTACACATCGGGCACAAAGCTTTTAAACGGTGCACAAGCGCTCGCAACCACCGCAACACCTACATAAAGAAGCAACTAGTAAGAAAATTAGAAAAGGAAAGAAGAACAAAAAAATAACCCAAAAGGAAACAGAAGAGAAACACGAAAAAATACTACAAACATGATAAAAACTAGATCTCAAGTCGCTGAGAAAAACTCGCGCGTATATCTAATACAGACTAATTCAAACGCTATCATCGAAAATAACGTAACGAAATAGAAACGCACCTTCATTTTTTTTGTTTTTTTTCCCATCTTCCGTACGCGTTAACAACCTATCCTTTGTCCATGACGGTGACAGGTCGAACATTTTTATTATATTTAATTATCTCGCGGGTTCCTTCCTTTGAGAGCGAGGTAAGAACCTTCTTCGTCCATCTGTCTCAACTCTTCCTGATTTCTATTCAATGATTGGAATCCAACATACCATGATTTATGAGCTTCAAATACGCTGGCCACCTTCTTGGCCTTTCACGTTAACTTATTCACCTCTCTACTCCCCCCATCCCCACCCCCTCGCCCCCACCCCCCACAGGAAGAATCTTCCTCTCCCATCGTCAAAACGCGCACCCTCGCACGCAGAGACTTCGTTTTTTCAAAATATCCTCTCCTCTTTTTCAATTTTTGTTTCATTGGTTGCTAAATCTGCCTTATTACTTTTGCTCTTTTTTCAGTGATTTTTCGCGTCTTCTCCGACGTCACTTTTGATCTTGTTGCGTGTTAGTAATCGATACCTTCTCAAAGTCTATACAATGAACCGTTATTTTTTTTAAAAAGGAAAAAAAACAAAACCCAAATAAACAAATAAAAAGCTACATGATTTCTCTAAAGCTAAATGTTTTTAAATACAAGAATAAATGTCAGAAATATTGAAGAAAAACAAAAGGAAAAATTTTACCCCACCGTAGGGGGGTCACCCTCTTCTCATTCCACGATTCCTCTTTTTCTCTCGTCGGAACAACCGACCAACCCCGTCAACCACCCTCCGTCGCGCGATCACAGGGTTCCGTTCGGCGGGGACACGAACGGGTTGATTTCGTTGTTCTTCATGAAGAATTTCTCCAGCTTGGCGAGGATGTGTTTTCCGTAGGGGTACTTTCGAAGGTGTATCACGTAGGGCTGGATCTTACGGATCAGGACCTTGCGTTGGTTCGGCTCAGACACGTCGATCATCTTCTGCACCACGTAGTTTGCGTATTGGTCCTTCATCATGGTGAACAGGGCACTGTGGCCGCTCCTGTAAGATTGGAGGAGGGAGAGATATAGAGAGATGCAGAAGAGTTTGCCCGAAAGCAAAGAGTTTGCCAGAATTTGTAAGAAAGCAGAAGTTACTGGATTGTCAGGTGACTTTAACCCTTAATAGGTCAATCTATAATGAAAAAACAATGAAGCTATACAATGTACATTTGTATATCTTTCTTTCCCTGAAGATACTCTGCAATTTGCCCCCTCACCTACCCCCCCCCCACCCACTCCAACCAAGCGATCCATTCACTCTTGTTGAATTGTTGAATTTCATCTCGTGGAGTATTGTTTCTTGACATGTACAAGAATACAATACAACAGACAAGAGAACTCTTTTAAGGTGCCAACTATGACAAACAGTCAGTTTACTTTCAAATGGCAAGCCATGCCCTGTACCAAGAAATCCAAGGGACTCTTTTAAATGTCCCCCAGTCCTTCCTTTAGAAGACAGTGTACTATTGCAGGGCAAAGAGAGGTGCGGGGAGGTGGAGAATGGATTATGGGGATTACTTACCCATCGTTGTAGGAGCACACCTCATCTATCAGGATGGCCCTCTCAGGACGGCAGGAGTGAGTAATGCACTTCTCCACGGCATTACTGGAAGAACAGACAACATGAATATTCATAAATGACGTGATGTGCTTCAGGAAAATTCCAAATTTGTATGCACTTACTGTATTTAGCAACTAATGGCTAAAATTGTGAGTCTAGGCCTGCAGTCCAATCTTTTATTATCTCCTCTGTTATAGATTTTTGCCAGTAAATTTGAGAAGGGGTGTTTTACAACTCTCCTTCCACACTCTTACTGATGGTTACAGGCAGTTCCCTAGAAAATGAAAGTTCAGACAATCTTTCAGCCCCCACCCCCCGTCTATGATCCAAACAGACAATCTTTAAGCCCCCCGTCTCTGACTCCAGCAGACAATCATTAAACCCTCCCCCTCCCCCCTCCTCTGTTTCTGACTTGACAAGAGTAGCTGGTTGTAGTAACTCACCTGGCAAACTTGTGCTGACTCAAGACCAGAACTTTTCCTCTAATCTCAGCGACTATCTTGCTCTTGTCTTCTGGTCGGCCATGTTCCAACACGTGCTGTAAAACATGATAAAAACAGATCCGGTTACTCAAACCCTAACACATACTGGCAAAAAACAAAACCAAAACACAGCAACAGTACTACCTTAACTTTAAGGAGTTATCATAGTAACCCCCAAAACACTACGTACAAATGGAATGTATGATGGAGTTGTCATTCTGATCTCTTAGCAAGGTGTCCATCGGGAGAGAGCAGCTGATCTAGTGTTGGCATTGCCTGTTCTGTGGTGCAGCTCCTTTCCCTCCCCCACTCCCTAAATAATCGAACCATCCATTGATCAAGTTACCTGGATAACAAAGGTGCCATTCTGATCTTGTACAAGGGCCTCTGTCTGAGAGTGAAGCTCATCTAAGATTGGTTTCGTCTGCTCTGGGGTGCTATGACTCCCCTGTCCTACCTCCCCTACCAACCACCCCTTACCCCTCCTCTTATGAGAACAATCACATTGTAGTTACCTGGATGACATAGTTGCCATACTGATCTTGTACAAGGGCCTCTGTCTGAGAGTGAAGCTCATCTAAGATTGGTTTTGTCTGCTCTGGGGTGCAATGACCCCCTGTCCTGCCTCCCCTACCAACCACCCCTTACCCCTCCTCTTATGAGAACAATCACATTGCGGTTACCTGGATGACATAGTTGCCATACTGATCTTGTACAAGGGCCTCTGTCTGAGAGTGAAGCTCATCTAAGATTGGTTTTGTCTGCTCTGGGGTGCAGTGCTCCAAGATTCTCTGGATAACACGACAGCCGTATGGATGAGTTGATAGCGAGTAAACCTGTTAAAAACAAAAACAATTAGTAAAGAAGATAATTATGAATTAACAACAGCCCTAATAGCAACAATAGCAATTTGTGAAAGCTAAGATACCAATTTTAGACTTTTAGAAATTTGTTTCTCTTAGGGAGGCCTCTTCTACAGGTCTTTTAATGATTCACACTGTACTACCAGCAAAGTATCCAATCCCAGGTCAGACCCACAGAGATAATTATCTCTCCACAAGACTGTCTGGCCAGACTCTACTGGACCGTCACAACATGAATAATCATGGAAAGTCCGCCTGTGTGCATAAGACTACGAGTGACGACCAAGGTTTAGCCAGTCTTCTTAAATCGCGTTGTGGGTCAGTCGTGGTGGAGACTGCAAACGTAGTGTTTCCAGAATGACGATGGGGCAGCAGTTTGCGACTAAAACAGCACTGTTTAATCAGAGGAACCTCATGACGCAGCGTAGGGCCAGGCTCATCATTCCACATGTTTTTTTTTGGGGGGGGGGCGGTGGGGGGTTGTCCTAGTCCCAAGGAATTATGGAAAATCTCGCCGATTAAGTATTTTTTTGAGGGGGGAGGAGTTGTAAAACTAACCTGTCCTCTGAAGGCTTCCACAATGAACTGCATTGAGACAGGATCGACGCACTCTATGCACTTCTGCACCACGTGGTTCCCGTTCTGATCCTTGACGCACTTCAGGACGTGTCCGTCCAGTTCTTTGACCATCTCGACCTGACCGGAACAACGAAAAAATAAAAGAGGAGACGTTACCAAAAATTGACATCTACTTCTTTGTTACTCTTTCACAGACAGTTCTCCCCAATTGTTTGTATGATGATAAATTTCTTAAGGACTGGCCCCTCTGTAATGGAGACAATCGCAAAAAGGCAAAACCTTATTTTACACGCGAAATTTCTGGCAAAATTTGAATCAAAATTACTTCTGCCAAAGGGATTGATAAACCAGTTACCTGCTACCTTTCCGACAGTGAGAGTGAAAACGTACTGCTGTAAATGAGCTTGTTTTGCGGGTCGGGGACTGGTTTAATGCTTACCTGCAGGTCAGCGGTGATGGACTCCAGGGCCTTCTGAATCACTCGGCATCCGTACATCTGGAGCGCCAACTGCAAGACGCTTCCCTTGATCCTCTGGGCCAGGGCCTTCTTCTGTTCCGGCGTGCCAAACTCAAAGAACTTTTGGATCACGTAGTTGCCAAAGACGTCGTTCATCAGCTTGTACGAGCTCCCGATGATCTCCTGGAAAACGATCTGCCGCTCCTGGGGTGTCGCCCGCTCCAGCTTCTGCTGGATGAAGCGAGAGCCGTGCTGGTCCTGGGAGAACTCGACAAAGTGGCTGAGTAGATCGCGCAGCTGGAGGTTCGGGAAACGGTTGTTCCGGAAGTCCTCCAGGAGACGGCTCCTGCCCGGAGCGCTCTTCTCCATGTAGGCGGAGCTTCTCAGGCTGCGAGGCGGGAACAGGGAACTGGATCCCCAACCCGCACTGCCTGTTGACGAAGTAGACCCGCTGCGATATTTGACATCTACAGATTCCGCGGAAGAATCGAGGATTAGGCCAAGTAAAAAAGAAAAAAAAAAGAATGAAACTTGTTTCTCATTCCCACTATCCTCCATGACATTTTTGTTTGCACTTTTATTTTTTGCCCCTTGAAGAACAGAGCAAAATGATATCAGTGCATCATTTTTTGAAGCGTGGATGAAAAAGTAGTACGCATGCCTTAGTGAAAATTATGAAAACTTTTCCAAAATGACTTAAGGACCGTAACTTTGACAAAAATATCCTTTCTGTCTTCGATCCTTCAAAATTTCCCAGTGAGAAACAGGTTTGCCTTTTTACTTGGCCTTGCTACTTTCAAACAATATATACCTATTGTATCAGTCACTGCACTCCAATATTTTATAGATTTGAAACAAAACTTTCAATTTAACACTCAACTGCAAACATCAAACGACCCATTTAAAACATTCGGAGCATTCCCAGACTTTCATTTCATACAAAACCATCTCATGAAAATTTTACCAAACATATAAAAATTAACTTGAATGTGGGGAAAATATTCTATTGGTATCACTTTCTTGTTGTAGACTTCTTGTGGACCTGCTTGCAGGAAATGATTTATCAGGCAAACAGCAAATGGGCTACACAAGTGCAAACACAAATAGCAGTATTTGAACACTGATTCACACTATTTTCAGCCTTTTATAAATGTGATATATATTTCATAAACCAAAAAAATACTTCACAAAATGTGAAAACTTATCATTTCCCTGTTTTTTTTTTTTTTCAGCAGATACCTTCCAAACTGGATCAGTTTTGCTCAAATTTTTCCTACAAATCCGGGATCAATAAAAAGCTGAAAAAAAGGACTTACCACCCCAATCCGTCTTGGGTCTGGACCAGGAACCGGTCGCGCTGCCCAACAGGTGATCTGTAGTGAGTGACGAGACCATATTGAATCATAAACAGAGGGAACAGGGAAGTTTATATGGAAGTTAATAAATACTTTCGTCAGAGTTTTATCTGAATAACATTGAGGCAATTTTGATCAAATTTTGTTGACTCTATCAGATTATAACAAAAGACAATACGTTGTTTTTTTGCAAGTCAGTTATAATGGTTATGTGAAATGGACAAGCGTCTCTATAGAAAATCTGATAACGACAAAACCACTATTTTCGAATTCATGTTAATTCATTAATTCATGTGGATGAAATAAAAGAAGAGAAAATGTAGAAGGGTGTCAAAGTTTGATAAACTGCAATCTCATTTTCTTTAGTTTCACGTGGGAGGTTCACTAAGAATGTCAGACATTGTTGACCAAACCCGATGCAAACCTGGTCGAAACATTTCATGAATTTCCAAAGACCTCTGACATTCTAATAAACAATTGAATTTGACAGCTTTTTGTCCTACTTCCAAAAGTTTCAGTACCTTCCCAGGAATGTGACTATTGAATAATCCTCTCTTAGAGCAATCTTTAGAAATCTATCATCTGTTACGGTAGATGTCTACCCTGCCCTGTTATCCTCTCTACAGTGTGGTAATCCAAATTTGCAAAAGTCGCTTTTTGTCATGTCCTACTTTCAAAAGTTTCAGTACCGTCCCAGCAATGTGACTATCTGACAACCCTCTCTCAGAGCAATCTTTAGAAATCTACCATCTGTACGGTAGATGTCTACCCAGTAGATGTCTACCCTGCCCTGTTATCTTCTCTACAGTGTGGCAATCCAAATTCTGCAAAAGTCGCTTACCTAATCCGAGCCCGCTCAATGTGCTCTGTGTCGGCGGTGGTGTCATGGATCCCGTGTGGGTCGGGGACATCCCGAATGTGCCCAACTGGGGTGAGCTGCCATAGAACTGGCTCATGCTCAGGCTGCGCTTGTACTCTCCCGTGGCTCCGGAGAACGAGTCCCGTCGCTGGGTAGGGGTCTCCGTACCCGAGCTGCCGATACCTGCAAAGAGATTACAAGAAGTTGTAGTCAATTCAGCACTCTGTCATTTCAATTTTTACTTTTTTCAATTTGTTCACGGTGACGGTGGTTCGGGGGGGGGAGGGGATGGGGTGGTGAGAGGTTGAGATTTCTTCAGCAAGACCTGTTCAATAATACTGTTTTACCCTTACATATACCATTATACTAAAAACTTCAAAGTTGATCACGATGACTACAACGAACATTTTTGTAATAAATCTTTCAAATCTAGAGGTAGTAGGTCATTACCCGCACCTGTCCCGATTGGTCCCATAGAATTTCCTAGCCCACCGAACGTCCCGCTCCCAAAGGCACCGCTGTTCTGAGTCTGGGCCGTAAAGGATCCCATACCACCTCCGCTGGTGGGGTTGGACTGCATCTGGGCTGCGGCCGCCGCGGCACCGTTAGTGTACATGGACATACCACTGTGGGTCATGCTGCCCTGCTGGCCCTGTTGGGCGGCTGCCTGCTGCTGTTGGGCCTGCGCCTGTGCCTGATTGGCCATCATTACGCTGTATCCATTGGCTGTCGGAACTTGACAAGAAATGGAGATTTTGTTTTTTGTTAAAATGGGGGTAGGTAAAACTTCAATGGCTGGTGAAGTCCCAACAGAATGTTGTCACAAATTGATAACCTTGCATCCTGTGAGAGCCTGGAGAAACCCATAAACATATAAGAACATATATACAAACAACCCATAATCATAAAAGAACATATACAAACAACCCATAAACATACAAGAACATATACACAACCTATAAACATACAAGAACATATATACAAACAACCTAAAAAAATACAAGAACATATACAAACAACACATAAACATACAAGAACATATACAAACAACCCATAAACATACGAGAACATATACAAACAACCCATAAACATACAAGAACATATACAAACAACCCATAATAACACAAAAACATGTACAACCCATAAACATACAAAAACATGTACAAACAACCCATAAAATATACGAGAACATGTACATACAACCTACAAACACAGAATTAAATGACTCACTTTGTTGAGCTCCGCTAACCATGACTGGAGCAGCACCGTGGGGCATCAGTCTGACTGGAGTCCCCAGTCCTGGTCTCGGTCCTCCCATAAACAGGTTACCGCTTTGGTCATAGTATGTTGGAGTCATGATTGGATATCCTGTAAGCATGAATGACAAGGATACGGTCATTCTGCTTTAATTTTCCTACCGATATGAAGTACCTGGCTACTTTACTAGTAAGTTTATAAATGTATGTGGGTGTCCTAGATTAAGAACCTGTGACCCCCCCCCTCCCCTCATTCCCACTACAATACAAGATTGTGGAAATACCCATCAGCATCAGAGAATATCAGAGTTCAGGGAATTGCAATTCGTTTTCCTCATTCCTACTAATCCCCCTCCAAATACCACCTTCACCACTCCAGACCCCCCTCCAAAGACCTTCACCTCACCATCTCCCTACCCCCCCCCCCATTCCCAATAAGACACCTCCTTCAACATGCCATTATCTAATCACTTTTCAGTCATACAATGGAAGGAGAATGGAGTGGAACCCTCTCATCATCCATTCATCTGTAGTGAAATGGATTTGTTATGAAACAGAAGGGAACAAAGTTTATTTTGCTGATCCATCAAGTTCATTACTAAAAAACTTATTTTACATGTTGGTTAATGATATTAAAACAGTTTCATGAAAGGGAGGACAAGTACATCACACCATTTTAGGTGAGGGGGAGTGGGGGGGAGGGGGCTAGATAGAGTGAGACGGGTAGAAGAGGTATGCCATGTCCATTACCCGGCGTGGTAAAAGCCTGTGGTTGAGCAATCCCTTGCATAGCTCCTGGCGTAGAGTTCCCGACACCCTGGTCATTTGGAGCCTGACCCTGCCCCTGGGGTTGTGCCTGAGGGGTCATGGGTCTAGATCCATTCTGACTTCTACCTGACGAAGGCTGTTGAGTTGGCTGTTGCCCTGGCTGTAATGGAAAAACATTTTAGAAGAGTGAAAAACAATCCCACAAGTTTTTCTTTTCAGATGAAGAAACTGTAAGACCAAAGAAAACAGAAAGTTAAGTAAAGACAACAAAGAAACAGACCATATGCCCACATTTTACCACATAGTAGTTTTAAGTTACTATCAGAAGTAAACACATCATTGACAATGTCAATACAAAATTGATATTCCATTGATAAAAATTGGTCCAAAGAGTGTTTGGTTAACAACAGGGTGGCCTTCACTATATCTTAATATATGGTTCGCTGGTGTAAAAAGCAATCAAATATGTGGCCTTTCTCAACATTCTCCCAAAGTTGTTTCAGAGATGTTTGACTTTTCCTCCCCACCATCCGCAACATTATCTGAATGTGTTTCACATCGACACGTTTTCTATAAGACCCTGTCTAGATGGCTAACCTATCGGGGTTTTTCAGAGACGTTACTGCTCACCTGTTGTTGTCCCTGAGGCGGTTGGTTCGGTTGGGCTGCTCCTCCCTGCTGTTGTACAATGTTCATCGGGTACAGAGCACCCCAGGGGGCTACCCCATAGGCATACTGTGGCTGGATCATCTGTGGCTGGCCTGGTAGGGTCAAAAGTTGGCAAAAGGGAGAAGTTCAATATCGAGTCAAACTACCGAGCGAACTTGTCCTCAAGGACAGCGTGTCATCCATCTGATACAGTTGTCATTCAGCTCAACAGTGAATGACACAAAAAGCATATTTTAAAGTTTGTCGAGCACTTTTGAAAGATCAGATTTTTTGGATCTTAAAAATGTCCGACCGAACATGGGCACAAAACACTGATATACATCTTCCGCTGTATGTTTTGTTTTATATATCATATGTTATATATATCTAGATTGTTGTTGAGTGCATCATGGGTGTAATAAATTCAGATACAATGAGATGACTGCATTCTTGACAGTACTTTCTCTGTGGGTACCTACAACTATCTGCACCATCAATGCATGTAATCGTTGCTGATTCTATGTTATGATAACAATATGTCTTCATAGATATCAACACAGCAGATGTAGCCCACTCAACACCACTTCACTTGTTACCACTGGCATTATGTCTTGCAACAGTAAAATAGTTTTATTATAAAAAAAAAAAATTTTAGAATAAAAGTATTTTAATGAAAAGACCTACAACAATTTTGCAGAGTTATGCAAGCTGGCAAAGAGAAAGGCTCTTGACTATCAACAACACTTTTAATGCAACTCTCCAGGTGACTTACCCTGCATGGTGGCAGCCAAGCTAAGTGTGTAAGGGTCCTGTGCGGGTGGTGCACCGGTAAAGATGTAAGGATTGGCAAACGTCGGTGCCATACCTGAAAAAAAACAAAGGAATAGAAAGACCACATTCACCTTTGGATTCTGTGTAGCAAATTTGTCTGCTTTTGAAAAGCATTTTGCCATAAAATAATATTTCCTGCCAGGTTGCCCTAATGAGAAGAACCAACCTATTCAGTAATGTAAAAGCATTAGCTCTACTCGCCACGGCATATATAAATGTTGATTCTAATCTCCAAAATCTGTCTAAATTTTTTGGCCCATAACAAAACTTTCAACCAATCGTGTTCGATGATCGGCCGCTAATAAGAGGGACGGCAAGAGAGGTAATTTTGCTTCACATGTACAACAAGAAGAGCTACATTCAGGTCTCTGACACACAATCCTATTTCCGTGTTACGATTCGTGAAACACGAGAGCAGAGACATGCCCCATCCATACGTCCATCGATATCAAACACCGGTTTTTATGATCTCTATTTCGGTAAAGGAGAGACATCTCTCTGACACCGTCTTTTGGTAGAAGATGAGAAAGGAAAATGGCATCTCCACAAAGTTTGATCAAATTTTGTTTGCAGCAATGCTTTACTCACCCATTTGTTGTTGCTGTTGTTGTTGCTGCTGGGCAGCTGCCATTGCGTACTGCTGTTGCTGCTGTTGGAGGGCGAGGGCTTGCTGCGGCGTCGGCTGCCTCTGTTGGAACATCTGCTGAGAGAGGAAAAAGGAGAACTCTTGCTTAAAATGACGACAGAGAGAAGATGGAACGAGCCACAGGTACTTTGATACATTTGTAGTACATATTTAATGTATATTTAGTTCTCATGGAAGCCCTTTTACAGTCTGTGCTTTAATCGAGAAAGAGTTCATAACAAGTGTCTTTGAATAATCCTCTTTAAAACAGGCCAGCCGACCGGCAAATTAGCCTGGCCCGTTCTACAATAGGTACTGAGTGTAGCTGGTTGCATTTAAGTTCTATTCTCTCGCACATCACAACCGTGGTAATGCTTGAATTGGGAATGAGTTAGCTTATCTATGGAATTAATGTTACACCAGATGTTAAGTCCTCGTAAAGATCATTTAGACTTCACAAGAGCATGTTCAACGAGGAATAATTAGGAATATCAAACCCGTTGGCATAAGTCATCTTTTTCAAAATGTCGTTATCCGTTTTGCAAATACGAGTCGCTTTTGGTGCAAAGCTCGCTAACTTTACACAAGTCAAACTACATGGAGCCCCAAAATTTATTTCCAAGGTAAACAGCTCCGTCAGTTGTTTTGAATAAACTCTCCCACTACAACAACTCACAGTTTGTAAATGTAAGCTTGGTGAACATTTTTTGACCATCAAGATTTAAACAAATTTAATTGAAGCAATTTGCTTAACATCACACTAGCTTTTCTGATTCTTAAGCATCAAAATCAATTTTCACAAGGGTGAATGATCTCTTTTCCCCTCCACATTTCACAGACATATCAAAACCTCAATAGATTCCCCTCCCCCCAACCCTACCCCATTGATGAAACCTGATTAATTTACCCCATTTCAGAGACAAACTCGGACAAACAGAAACCATTTCTCTCTATACAGCATCATTTCTTCCCAAACTTATAAAACCGTAAACCAAACCACGACAGCTTCGTAACACGAACAACTAACCTGCTGTTGGCTGTACTCCACAAATCCAGGACTGCCCATATTTTGTACCATCTGGTTATTTCCCGGGTACTCAAACTGCAGAGGTTCCATGCCGGACTCCGGACCGCCCCCACCAGTATCGATCTCCAGCTGGTTTGGCACCTCCGAATTCAGATACTGCTCGGGGGGTACCTCCCGGTGACCTTTGACCGGTCCATTCTGGTACTGTGCATCGACCATGTGATGGGGAGGGGCCACCTCTTGCTGTTGTCCCACTTGGTTTTCAATGGGTTCTGATGACGGGGGTTGGCCGTTGTTCATACTGTGAAGTACAGAGCGAGCAGGAAATAGCAAAGAGCCGTTTTGAAGAGGACTTAAGTAGTTTGTCTGAATTGTTGGCATATTTGAAGCACGAGTACTATTTGAATTCCCGTTGCTACGAGTACAAAATACCAGGCTCTGGTCACGAGAACAAAATTTTGCACAGGTTTCTATACTAGATTTCCAAATTGCACCCCCCCCCCCACCTCCCCGGAGTATGATTACCACTCCACGAGGGAGAGTACAGGCATTCTTTACAAGAATGCAAACTCACCAGAAGTCTATATTGTGGTAACTCCTACAGTCGAGGAAGGTATCAACAAACATACAGTTATAGGCTAGTTGCACTGATTTTTTCTTTCTTATATGTTGTCATATTCACCTCTGAATGGATACCCGTAAAACTGAGAGATATCGATCCTAATTGGTGAATTATTCACAATTTTAGTTCATGCAGAAAATGTCGGTGTCCCACACAATTTATGAAAAAGCTTTCATTTTTTGTTAGCAAATCAGTGAAAGCTTTGCACGACTTCAAAATTCAGTGGAATAATAAAAATATCTATATAATTTTTGGGTAATTTACCCTTCCTTGTAAGAGGCAAATCTATACTATCATAAAATCATGGTAAATTCTTCACAAACTGAGCAAAACAGTGGTCTCCCATTAACCGCTACGGACGACCGAGGCGACTGAAAATTACACTTTTCTCTTTAAATTACTGTCCCGCTGTGCGACCTACCTGTACACGCTCTGGTCTTCGTTTGGTACTTGCAGCGGTTCCCCTCCATTTTGGACTTCTTTATGACTTTCTAAAACTTCCTCATACGGTGAGGGCGTCTTGCTATTTTTAATCTGGTTAGATTTTGGGTCCGTCTGTTCGTGGTTTGGGGTCCCAGCATTCATACCCTGTATCAGCCAAAAATGGGGAGGGGGGAGAGAAGAAAAGGTGTGAAGGTGCACAAACATTTAAAAGGCTTCAAAAAATCTATATACTGTGGTACAATACCTTCAATTACTTCCATCCAAAAATGCAAATTTAACTGGAATGTTAATATTTATCATGAAACCCATCACAGCTAATATTTCCAAATATAAATTCTTGTATACATCCATGTTATGGAATGATATGCTCGTCTAGCAGACTAAACAACATTTGCCACACGGTTCCGGTGTACTTCCGACCGCACAACTCAAACTGAATGGAGTGCATAAATAAGCAGTGATGTTGCATCGTTATAGGTAATGTGTGATTATATTGTACGTTGGCCCTAATAAAGATAATAACATGAGATTTCCTTTGTGAACAACCCCTCTCAGGTGCAACCCCAGTTAACGTTGTCCTTCGTTATCATACAAAACTCATAATCGTTCGTTGACAGCAACCTGAACGGACAAAAGGGATTTAAAAGTTAACAAAGCTCCTCCTCACATATCTGTTCTTCATTTGATGTAATTTGTGGTCAATCTCGCCCGAGATTGGCTTCACTCTTGGAGACGATCCCAGGACGTACTCCACCATACTCAGTCCGAGACCGCTGGTGTCTGATCTGGGTGAAAGCACGGAATTCTCATGACCCTGATAGCTCCCTGGAGAGAGTTGTCTACGTTGCACCATGATTGGCTGGGAAACAGAGTGGTCTGTGCCTGATGGGGTGAAAAAGCCTCATTAGATGGAGGCGAAAAACCTCATTACGAGAAAGTTGTCGCATCTGGTGACCTTTTTTCACTTTTTCTCAGATAATCCAAAACCATACTTTTTTCAACAGCAAACGGCCAAAAACTTTCCACTTAAATAGGCAATTTGGACGTACCAGTGAAGTACAGGGGAGGGGCAAAGTTTATTATTAATTGAGTATAGCATCCGATATGTAAGTTTTGGAAAATCGCGAGGGTAAACAATTTGTTTTCAGGTACCCGGATACGGCTCCTGGGTACCCTGTTCCCAACTTTTGGACCCTTTGTAAACACTACTGTAAAACTGGCAATTGCAGTTCAATGATGAAAATGACAGCACCTTCTTAATTCAAATTTGTTACAGAGGATAGGGCCTACATATGGTGTCACCTCAATTCAATACCAATGTAAGGGTACTTTCAAATTAAATTCTCTGACTCTTCCAATTGGGGCAAAAACTTTGCTTTGCAACGCCTTCACACCACGATGGCTGGTTATGCAACTGCCAAACACTCACAATGATTAGAACTACATGTCTGGTTAAAAGTCCCAAAACGAAAGGTCTGGTAAACTACATGAAATGCAACACAAAAAAAATAGCTGTCTTCACAACATACCTGACATTCCCCAGGCACCTTGTCCACCTTGAGACCATTCGTTTTGATTGAGAAATAGACCACCCTTGTCATCGGTGCCCCAGTACTTTTTGGGTGATCCGTACCCCTCTATATGTCTTCCCTTCATGTCCTCTAATTGTAGTGCCTGGAATTCACTCGTCATTTTTGATAAATCTGCTGTCCGAACCTTTGATGAAAAAATATGAAGACAAATTTTAAATAAAACATTTAAAAGCTGGAATCGTTCATCATAAAATACTACAAATTAAGCGTCTGCCACACAGAATCTGCTACACATCCTTGCCTTGACTGTGTGTAGCATTTTGACAATTTGACAAAAGGAGTGTTAGCTCAGTGGTTAACCCCGGTGCCTTTCAATCATAAGGTCCAGAGTTCGAGTCACACCAAGATAAATGTATGTTGTCCAGTTACAGAGTTGTTGACAATTCACAATTCATAATCATGGACGTTAAAATATGAATGTCAGAGACTGACTTCGGTCAGCTTGCGGCTTTGATAAGCCAATGATGGCTTCTTTGCGAGTTCCTGCTTGCTGGAGGATCTAATATACATACATACAAATAGCATGTTATAATATAATAGCATATAATGGTAACACATTGCTACAGAGCTCACTTAATACAACCCCAGATGAGCAACAAGCCAAAATCAGTTCACAAAATTTGACAAAGCATGTACTTCTTAACATTTTACGAACTAGGCCTGAACTTTTCACATAAAATTTGGACCTGATAAACCAGTTGTGACGTTATTGACAAAAATTTACCTGATCAATCACGCTATCATCCCCACTGGTCCACTTGTGCTTGGCCATCATCCCTGCCTGACTTAGGTCATTGTTGGAGGGCCTCTGATAAAAATAGCCCACGGCTGCGTCGTCTCGTGACCTAGGTTGAGGTGCCCGGGTGTACCCGGTCCTAGCACCAGTCATGGATGACTCCATGTCACCCTGCCCTCGCTCAACTGTCGTCGTACTGCTCCAATCTCCATTCTCCATTTTGGTAGCCTACCCTTGGAAGTGTTCTGCTACAGACTTTGGTTTATAATATATTCTACCCCTTTTTGTCTGGTCATTAAAGACATTTCAAATTCTGTAGGCAAGAAAAATATCAAGAAAAGAAAATTAGTCTCTGTGGTGTCATACTTCTTCAAGGAATATCATCTTCTTTTAATTTAATTGGGACATCATTTTTCTAGTACAGCATCACAAAATGCTGTAAATGTAAAATGAGCAACTTGCTATTAAAGTGCAAAGATGTACAGCAGGGTATAGCAGTTTTTGTACACAGAAACCAGAGTATTTTATCAAAAACTTTAAGGCATTCATTTGAATCTGTGCCACACAAACTTTGAACACTAAATTAATCCCTGTTTCAATGCAGAGTAAAAGAAACGTGCTTGTTGTCATCAATTGAAAGTACTTTCACAACAAGTTTAAGAGAACTGATCTGTTTTGAAAATTAGGGTATTAAGTGTGATAAAAATATTGCCAATTGGTAGTACCTTATGTATGTAACAGGACACCATGGTATTGCAAAATTAGCAGGTATCAATGTATACATAACAATTCTCCTGTAAGATTTGGAATCAATTTCTCATATTAAAGTTTGTCCTAACAATTTGTGAAAGCAAAGAGATTCTGGGGATGTAGCAAATTGTACTTGGCTGTTTGGGGTGGTTCACGACCAGAACTGCCCGTTCTTAAAAAGTTATGTACGTAACAATTCAGTGGTACGTGATTTGTAGGCCTGGGTCTTCACAATTACAAAATTAAGGTTAAAACGGGCAAGTTGAGTCGGTCTCACTCAAAGGAGCATTGAACAGCTAAGCCAAACCTAGTGTAATGTTTAAAATCTTGTAGAACCTTTGATTAAACAATGGAACTCAATTAGGTTAGGCCTAACAAACATAGGGCTTGGTATTAATATGATACAAATACATGTACATTAACTTATACCCTAATGACGAAGCGCTTCCTCAAAAATGGCAGACTAGGACACCTTATTGTTAGGCCTCACTTGACTTATGGCTGGTCTAGTCATACTGCATAGAACTACATGCAGTACTAGGCTAGATACGCGTCAAGCACTTAAAATGCTTAGGCTAGCCTATTCATTCTGTGCACACAATTCATGTCACTGTGTAAGTGTCGCTAATGTTAGGCAAGGACTATATTAAGTAAGTGTGAAATGCAGCTTTTAAGAGCCTTGGTATCTTCAAATCATAGATTAAGAACAAGTCCATGCTTAATGGTAAAATTGGAGTAGTAAATGACCATCTCAAATTTAACGAACCACGTCACTTTATAAAACAAAACTAGCCTAGACCTTATGAACGTAGCTCGAGCTGACAAAAGATATCATCACGGAGGAAGATCTCGACGTTTTATATAGCCCTCTTCTTCAATCTTAGGTTCAAAAGACAGCCTTTAAATAATGCATGATAAAAATGAAGGTTTGAAGAACACTGTTGTAAAGACAAAATGTGATTAGATGACTGCCTTACCGCGATGTCGAGGGATTTTTCTATCCCCATCACGTTCACTTCCTCTGCAGTGCTACGACATATTGAAACTTGTCCAGCTATTTGAGGAAGAGCACAATGCATGATGGGAAATAAATTACAGGCACTGTACTGGCACTGTACGTATAATGATGCATGAAGCGTATTCGCTCGAATCAATGACGTCATTCGCGCGGAATGCCAAGGATTCTGCGGGTATGGGGAAGCTAGAAAGCGGTGACCTGGGAATTACTTGTATGAAAACATTGAAACGACATAAATGTGCAGTCCAAAAAGTTGGGAAACAAGAACTCCCGGCAACTGCAAATACAATCACAAGTTATTCCACTGTTGCAAGGAACTGCTTGAAAAGATACATCATCAGGACCCACAACTACCCCTTCATCACTTCCTAATCCCAGTGGCGTCGCCAAGGGGGGGGGGGGGAGCCTTGGGGCACGTGCCCTGTCAAAAAAAATCGTCTCCCAGGTGCCCCCAACTGCGAGTTGTAGTGATATAAACTTCTACTACCTGCATGAACTTAAATGTCAATGTATAACACTCTTCTTTCACGTTGTAAGCTTTCCCCAAACCCTCTTGAGATGGAGGGGCTGAAGTATGCTTCCTCCCCAACTAGCACAAAATTGCATTTTATGACCCTTAGTCATTTAAAAACATTATCAAAGCAAAAGGGTTAATCTCCATTTGTTTTGTATAACTTCTTTATTCGCCTCAATTAAAAACATAAATAACGGACAGACTAAGCCCGGAAATTCTTGAACATAAATTTACGTCAAGTTGCAAAATATAGCACTAGATTGCATCTAAGGACCCTTAAGTAATCGAATATTTCTCAAAGGGGAGGGGGACACCCCTCCCGTTAGACCCCTCCCCGGGACGGCATTCACAAATAAACATTGTGCCCCTTAAAAAAGTGCTGTGTCCCCAAGATTGACATGTCCGGCGACGCCACTGCCTATTCCTTGTTCTTCTGTCGGGTCAGTTAAGTTACCTATTAACGTTATGATGGAAGTCTACTCCGAAAATGAAGATCATCTGAAGACAAACAGACGTCGATTAAAACATTAATATACGCCCTAAATGATTATTAGCAGCTAGGACGCTACATTTATAGATTAGCCAAACAGTCAAGTATGTCGCAATGTTTGAAGGCTCCAGTGGAAACTCGATGCCGCGATTAGTCAAACGGAAATGGGTTCAATAAGGGTGGAAGGGGTGAGGTAATATAGTTAAGGTACCATCTTACATATTACCTCTATATAATTGTTTCTGTACACACCAAACTAATTAAGGAAAGAGTGAGCGGGGGTTGGGGAACTTGGGGGTAGGTGTCCCCACCAACCAACCGAACTTAGAAGATCTTGTTTAGATTTATGAATCTCAAAAATAACATCCATAAAACTGTGTATGCGCCCCGAGTACCTGGTGTATAGGACAGTGATGAA